>SNQJ01S0135755.1:28337-39998 GCA_010110895.2 Picea sitchensis
CTTGGCCAATCCAGTTATTTTTACAAACTGGGGGAAACAGGGTGTTACAAATAGCATGATTAAACAAAGAAACAAACTAGCATAGAAGAACCTAGATACCCGGTGACCCATCGCCCTTTCTTGTCTGCCACGTGGACCCAAATGGGATGGAGAATGCCTACGCACAGAGCGAGCACTTCCTCTTTGCTGGAGCATTGGAGTACGTGTCAAGGAGCAGGTCCAGATGTTGTCCCATGAGAAGGGCTCTGTGCTCTAGGTCTGCCATGTGGCCTTGGAGTTCGAACACCAGAGCCAGATGCTCTGCACGGAGGAAAGTACCATGCGAGTCATTACCTGCGTCATCGAGGATTACGTCCCCCACTTCGACGTTCGTCCCATCTCCGACTTCGAGCTCCAGCAGTTTTGCACCGGCTGCTTCCTCCTTCATCGCTGGGCTAGTCTCGTCCACGTTCTATTTGGCGCAAGCCTTGTCCCGAGATTCTTCCTCGATCGTTGCCTGCACAACATGGCTAGTGGGGCTGTAGTCACCCGTCCACGGTATCTCCTCGACAATGCACCCAGGGATATCTTCTGCCAGCTCGTTTTTAGGACCGCTTCCATCTTGGGAGTTCGTTACCATGGCTTGGGGTTCCGGGGTGGTCGCCAATTCCTCCATGAACGGTATTTCTTCAACGTAACAGGTAGGAAACGCATCCACGACACCATCCTCTAGCCTGTTTCTCGGCTCAATTGCCATGGTTTCACTGCTACTCATGGCCCCAGTCTCCGCAATAATGGCATGCAGAGCCAATTGGTCAGCGTGAGCCTTCTTCCGAAGAATGGAGGTCGCCATCAACAAAGCGCGCTCCAGTTTCTCCCTCCTTTGCCTCTGCTCTTTGTGGGTGTACCAGGCCGAGCCACGGCGAGGCCTGCCTCGCTTCCTGGTCATGCTTGCCAAGGGATATATAACAATGCAGAGAGGATGTAGCGAGACAAGAATAAGCCAGGACGAGAAGGAAACAGAGCTGCACCAGAGCTCCCAAACGACGGGGAGGCCCGAAGCGAGAGAAAACCAACTCTGTCCAGGCGCTCGAAAATACAAATTGCCAAAGATCGGATTCACCTAGCTATCCATAGACCTTGTCATGCTGAGTGCGTTGTGAGCGAGAGTTTTCGCACGAGGGAGGTGTCCCTCCTCCGTATATCGGCTGTAATGGTCGTCTACCATTGTAAATGCGAGGCGGATGGGTGGCGACCATCGACATTTATGTTGTGGCTCAGTTCAGAGCCAGGTGGCGAGGAGTTGTTGCATGTCACCCCATCCAGGGCGAGGAAAATGAAATATTAATATATATATATTTATTTATTTATTTGATTAATTAAAATTATAAATTATTTTTTAAATATTAAGAATAAATATAATTAATTAAAATATTGAATTTGAATTGTTTACGTAACAAAACTTATTATGGCAACTTAACAAATATATATCACATGTAATAAATAATAATAAAATAACATTTAAATATAATAAATTCATGATGGTACAATAATGTAGTGTCCCCACTCCTAATCCTATCAACTTAAAAAAATAAATTGATACCAATTAACTCAAATGCTTGTATATTAAAAATGTCTATATAGCGGACAACATTTTTTAAAACATGAATGCAATTAAATTAACATTCCTACAACAATATATAATTGTTTATAACTCAAAGTTTATGCATAAGAAATAAAACGTGTGATTTTATGCAAGACATTGAGGATTTACATGAATTCAACAATGTTATGAATATAGGGAATTAATCCGATACACATCAACATATCATTTACTCAAATTCTACCCACAACAATCTACTTTTTCCTACAACTATCCCAATCATTCATCTCACTTCCCCTCAACCTGCACAACCCAAGGAATGGAATCCTCGTTCTCTACACCGCAGTCCCTCGGGCCTTCCCACTTCCCTCCAAGGCTCCAACACAGGTTGGATATGAATCTCTCTTGTTGGGGACTCCAAGGATGGCAACTGCAATAGGAAAATCTCATTGTTGTAGGGTAATCTCTCACACATAATATCACTCTACAGGCCTAACAACCTGCTTCTTCATGCATTTGTAGCTCCAAACAACTACCACATGCCCACTATGGTTTCCTTCAAGCTCCAACACTCTACTCCCCCATGTTGTCCCAAAAATTGGTTGTAAAAACTGCACATTTTTCCCATACAAAATTTCTTTCTTTTCCCATGTTTGTTTGACTCTCACTCTTCCCCAAAGGGATTTACTTGACATCCACACTTCTCTCATTCTTGCTTATACTGAGCCCATGCTCCCAATAACTATTTGAAGTGACTTCTCCCACCCAACCTCTTACATGTGTTTAATCATTGGGGATTTGATACACTCAAGAGGAAATTAGAAGGTTTAATATACACATATAATTTTAGAAAGTAGGGTTGAATTAATAGACATGGGTAATTGTCAAGTCCCTATAGCTCAATCGATTAAGGTGTGGGTTTCGTTTTCTAGGCGATCCAAGTTCAATACCCTTACGGTGAGTTTAGTCGGGAGGAGACACCCAAAAAAATCCAACCATGTTAAGGGTTGGTGCGGCCCAGGCTGGGTGCGATCCCCGGGTGATTTTGACGACTTAGATGCCCTTGGGTTGTGGCTTCTTAGCCAATGGTTAAAAGTGTTGGCCCTACACGTTACATGCACATTTCTAACAAACAAAAAAATAGACATGGGTAATTCCCCCTTGGATCCCTCTCTTAGACATTCTCTTAGACCCTCCCCTCTCTTGTGGATATTTAACCCCCATTATTTCTTTCGTGCCAATTTGCAACTAGTGTTACATTTGTTTTATTATTTTTGATATACAATGTTTACATATTACATATTCAGGCCCACGACCATACATTTAATTTATATTACATATCGCTAATCAGGGGATTAAAAATGAGGATGTTACAATCCCCTCCCCCTACAAATTGCACCATCCCCAGTGCACAACACCATACTGGAATACATATACAAAATTTACATCATAATACTTGGTATTTTTTTGCAAGTTCACAACTAACTTGCAGTAATTCCAACAAACAATATCCCGTTCCCCTCAACCTACACAACCCAAGGAAGTGTACCCCCTTCTCTGCGCTACAATCCCTCAGGATGTACCACTTCCTTTCTAGGGCTCCAACATAGATCATATAGTGAAATACTTGTGATGTGGATCCAAGAATTCAAGCTACCAAAACGGAGCCTTGAACACTTATATACAAATATACATTCAAMTTTCTTCAAAATTTTCAAAAACTTGCAGGTACTCCTTCCGCATGGTCTCCTCATGCTCCCACATAGCATCTTCAAGACCGTAGTAGGTTCATTGAACCTTTACCAGGCCTATAGCTTTGTTCTTGAGCACGTTGAATTTTTKATCCAGGGTGTGCACTAGTTCTACCCGAAATTCCCCTTCATTGCCCTTCTATATCACAGTCTAATTAATTACGTGGTTAGGATCAAGAACRTATTTCTTTAATAAAGACACATGAAACACATTATGAATTCTCATGGATGCAGACAATCCAAGCATGTATGTAACTGGGCRTATCTTCTCTAAAACTTCAAATAAACCATAGTATCTCATTGCTAACTTTGGGAAACTTCCCAATCTTAGTGAGCTTATTTTCACATTTACATTTAAAAATAAATGCTCACCCACTTTGAATTCCATGTTTGTTCTAATTTTATATGCATATCTCCTTTGTCTATCTTGTGCAACCTTTAAATTTTGTTTGATCTTTATCATCTTCTCTTCCATTTCATTTAGCAATTCTGGCCCAATAATTGTTTTGTCGGTTGGGTCATCCCAACTTATTGGCATGTTGCATTTCCTACCACACAAGGCTTCAAACGAACTCATCTTCAATTATGCCTAATACCCATTATTATAAGCAAACTCAACTAGATGAAGGCAATCTTCCCACTTGGAATACTTTTCCATTACATACATTATCAACATATCTTCAATTATCCAATTAGTCCTCTTTGTTTTCCCATCTGACTCTAAATGATATGTTTAACAAAAGTTCAAGATAGTCTGAAATCCCTTAAACAATCCCTTCCAAAAGTTAGAAGTGAACTTGGGATCTATGTTGATACTATTTCCTAAGGCATACTGTGCAACCTGGCAATTGCATTCATATAAATTTTTTCAATATTAGTTTCCTTATGAGTCATTTTCACTAGTATAAAATGTGCATCCTTTGTAAGATTATCCACCACTACCATGATGGAATCATTCTACCTTGTGGTTCTTGGAAATTTGGTGATGAAATCTATTGTAACTACCTCCCATTTCCATTCAAGAATGGACAATGGTTGTAACAATCATGTTGGATGCCTATGTTGTGCATGATCCTCATCCTATCTTCACAAAAGGAACTGGGGCACCCCAAGATGAGACACTTGGACGTATGTACCCCTTCTTAAAAAATTCTTCTAGCTGCNAAGAATGGACAATGGTTGTAACAATCATGTTGGATGCCTATGTTGTGCATGATCCTCATCCTATCTTCACAAAAGGAACTGGGGCACCCCAAGATGAGACACTTGGACGTATGTACCCCTTCTTAAAAAATTCTTCTAGCTGCATCTACAACTTTTTCAGCTCTGGTGTGCTCATTCTATAAGGAGTTTTGGACATAGGGGAATCTCCAAGCATTAAGTCAATAGAAAAATATATATCTCTCTTTGGTGGAAATCTTGATAATTCCCCAAACATATATTCATATTCCCTCGATATTGGATAGTATTCAAGACTTGGCTCCTTGTCTTTTATCGGCTCTTCCATATGGGTTTCATATATTTGGTACCCTTTTCGAAAGATTCTTTTCAATTGCAGTGTTGAAATCTCCCTAATAGATACAAGTCTTGGAATACCTTGCACTGGCCTTGCATTTCCTTCTTCATCAAGGCATGTGGAAGCCTTGTTGTAACAATCTAGGAAAATATGATGATTTTATAGCTAATCCATACCAATCAAGCAATCATATGACCCAAGTGGTATGATGTTGAAATTTTCCTTAGTGTTGACTCTATTCATGTTCACTACACAATCTTTAACCAAATCATTGATTCTCCTTTGAGTTCCAGTGGCTAGCTGAATCAACCAAGACTTTTCATTCTTACATCTATTCGATTTAAATCTGTCAACCATATTATGATCTATATAGATAGATGACTAGCTCTAGAATCAATCAAAATAAATGTGGGTTGATTATCAATCTTACCTTCCACTTCAATCATGTGGGATTGATAGTCTACTTGTATATTGTTTAGGGCTGCATAAATCATTGGAATACTTCTGCCCACGTCATACAATATATCATCTTCCTAAATGTTGTGCATAATCCTCATCCTATCTACCATGTGAGGACAATCCTTGTACATGCGGTCCCCTTCACATCACCAACATTTTATGGTAAATTGGCTTGGCCTTTTCCCCAAGGAATCTATCACATTGGGCTCATTTTTTGCTTGCTTCCCTTGCTTATATGACTATGAATTATTCCTGAAGAAAGGTGTCTTGAATCCTTTCTTCCTTTGATCCATCTTGCCTTTATTTTTGTCATCCCAAGCTCTTTAAAAAGTCGTCCTTGCCTTACTTTGATCATACAAATACTTAGCTTTTCTTATGACTTCTTCCAAGGTTCTAAGCTCATTAAATTGGATTTTTTCACTGTAGAAAGAAGGTAGCCCACTCATAAATATTTAGATTTTAACCTTTTCATCCTTTATGAAGCCAACATACCTTAACATTTCAAGTAACCTCCTCTCATACTCATCCATTGTCATGCTTCCAAGCTTGTTCAAAGAACTCCTTCATCTTCTTGTCATAATAGTTCTCTAACAAATATTTCTCCTGAAAATACTTTTTGAACTCCCTCCATGAGATCCTCTTTTCATCAATATGCTTAACTTGTTTGAGTTGATCCCACCACATAGATGATTTTCCTTGAAGATGGTAGGTTGCTATTATAACTTCTACATTTGATGAATAATTGCGCAACTCCCAACAATCATGCTTCTCTATCTTCTTCTTTCTTATGATCACCATAAAAAGTGGGAGGGTTAATCTTCCTAATCTCTCCTTGCAAATCATTTTCTTCTGACCTCCTCCTTTGTCTTCAGAAAAGGGACACACTTGGGCTACTCTCTGACCTTGAACATGTACATTCTCTTCTATTCGATTGCCCTTGTGAATGATGATGTCAATTTCTACTAACACTCTTTGTTCTCCTATATCCTTCATGATCATCGCTCCTATCATGAGATATTGATGCTTCTACTTGCCTTACACTAGCTGTTTTTTTGTGTCAGAATATCTATTGACTTACCTCTGCAACATATTCAAACTCTATAGTAGCTCTTCCTGAGCTCTCATCATTATTTCATTGTCTTCTCTATAGCTCTGCACTTCTTTCTACAAGCTTAGCATAGTCTTAGCAAGCTTTACAGGCTCCACTCTGGCCCTACATCCACTAGATTCGGTCTCTGCATTTTCCATGCTGACATGTAGACCTTTGACCTCCTTCTCATGGCAATAAGACCCTTGGGAATCCTCCATATATCTAGTTCTCATATAGGGACCAAATATTCTTTCATGTTTCTCTAATTCTGCATTAAATGTGCATGCAACAATTGTTGTTAGAGTTATGCATAATATAAAATATTTCATAAATTAGATTACAAGTTTATTCGATAGAATTTGTGAAAGGTATGGATGATTTGGAATCTAATTCTGATTGTTTTGATACATTCTCCCATAAATTATCTTTTCAATAATTGCACTCATGCCTCATTCTGAGCTCCGGGATGATAGTTATGGTCAGCAGAATTATAGTTGTTTTCTCATTTTTATCCCTCTATGGTACAAGTGTCTTCTCTTCCATCCTGTACAATTTCAGGCACCTAGATTCCAATTTTGGTTCCATGGTTTTCTTCAGTGGTCCTTGATATTTCTACAAAATGCTCCTCTTCCCCAAATTGACTTTTGAGCAAGGAGTTATGCCCCTTGGAAGTAAATTGGTACCTAATTTATACCTTGTACTATTTTAATTGTAACTTTCTCTTAAGAGCTTTGCTTTGTTCTCGGAATGTCTCATTGGAAAGCTCTTACCAAGTTTTTTCATTTAAGCAGTAGAGACTTTGTGTACCAAAGAAACATATAGTTCTTAGGATTTCAACCCCTTGAAAATGCTATTTAGGCCCTCAAAATGGCTTTGCAATTTTATGTCCTTCGAAATCATGAAAAAAATCATAGGAATTGACTGGTTTACTGTTGTAGTGGTCCCTAAAATAGGTTGAATTCACTTCAAACTGTTCGAAACTTCTATAGCACCCTCATAATCTGACCTGYACCTGTCATCGACAATTTTCCTCCCTCGAMGATCGACTTATTTCCTTGCATCGATGATTTTCAAAAAGGAGTACTTTATGAGATTTTGTCGAACCTCGAAACCCAAACTAGAATAAATCTGGTTCATCGATCACAAAATTAGGGGTAATCTTGGTCGTCGATCCTCTAAACTTTKTCAAACTCGCAAATGAATATCAACCATTGATCGTTGTTGGCACAGGGGCAAACCCAGGGTTCAACGCTCGAGAGCACACCAACAAAGCCCTAACTACCATCCCTTTTGGCAACACCTGCGAAGCAGATGAAGTCTCACCCAAAGTAGAGGCAGGGGTGGTTGCAAGACTCAGGTGTCTACAACCTTAGCTGGGACACAGATCTGTGATCCTATCCTCACAGGGCACTTAGCATGGATCATTCATCAGTATCCAACTCTTCTTATACTTCGCAGATAGCACATAGAATCACAACATTCACTTAGATCTAAGATATTTCAGCACTTAACAATAGTAAAATAGATCAGATCCAGTAGATTATCACTAATCATCTTCATACACATCAGATCTAACATTCATACACATCTAAGAAGCACAAAGCCTAAGTAGATCTATCTAAATATATCAAAGCACTTATCAACGGAAGAGATAAACGCATCAATTCAAAGCACAAAGCATATAACACAGATTTACATGGTTCACCCCCTCCCTGGGGCTACGTCCACCAACTCTTCTTCTTTATTAGTGTCTTCAATCGGTTACAACATAAAGCCATTCAAAACCCTTACTTCGCATAGGACAAAAGATCTACGCAGCTCGCTAGATCATTCTTCCTTGTACTTCATCACAAAGCCTTCTACAACCTCTTACAACAACTAGAACTTAGCTATGCAAGCCTCTTACAATCATGCACAGAGCATTTACAATCCACATCCGATCACACAAATCTAACTACTAGCACCAAGCCATCGACCATTCTTACATTGCCTAAGTGTCTATTTATACATTACAAAAGTGGGCCTAAGCGTGAGTAAACCCATGAGCCGACATCCCTTTCCCATTACATTAACCCAAAACCCTAAAAGAGGCCCAAAAGTGGACCGAGATCCCACGATATCTGCTTTGCTTGGTGCTCCATCTTTGACAGGGTGTCGAAGTCCCAAAAACGGTCAATTATGACCAAGTGTTCCTTGAAACTTGGTCAAGGGCCAACAATCGCCAACTCGAAAGAAATCTATATCGTTCATTCACCAACATCCGAAACTCCATTGACAATCGATAATTTTCCTTGGAAAACCAAATTTGTTCATGAATTTTGTTGAACCCCAATCACTCCATTAGTGATCAACAATTTCTATTAGCAAATGAAACATTTCGCCGGTTTTTCCAACCCGACCATCAATGATAGGCGATTTCCTTGGCTAACGTGGAAACCTGGTTGACGTGGTATGACATGTGAATGTTGATGTGGAAACTTAGTGGACATGGCATGGCACATGGATGTTGACGTGGCATGACATGTGGACACTGACGTGGCATCACACGTCATCCTCCTCTTTTCCTTTCATTGACGATTGACAATTTCTTTTGGACAAATCCAAACACTTCATCGATTTTGCTGACCCGACCATCGACGATAAATGATTTTCTTTTGGACAAACGAAACACTTTTCCATTTTTGCTGACTTGATCATCGATGATCGATGATTTCTCTTGGTCTAAAGAAACACTTCGCTGATTTTTCCGACCCAACCATTGACGATCGATGATTTTATTTGGATGATTGAAAAAAATTGCCAAATTTTCCAACCCGAGCATCAACCATCGACGATCAACTATTTTCTTTAGCGAACCAATTTTACTAACAAATTTCGTTGAACCCAAATCATTCCATAAACAATCTCTCTTTGTGAACTCGTTAAACTTAGAAATGTTTTACCAACTTTGTGATGGATTTGAACTGTTGATCTATTAAACTTTTCCAAACTTCTCCAATCCTGCAAATATATCTCGACCGTTGATATTTAATGTCTAAATGATCTGGGTCATTGATTTTTTCAAACTCTTTTGTCACCATTAAAACACGAAATCCAACCTTCCCAGCCAAATTTTAACTATGCAATATACATATTGATGCCCTTGATCACCTCTTCAACAGATCTCAGTGCAATTTCAACCTGATTTTTCTCAGAAATATAGGGATTTCACTCTAGTTTCACAAATTTTCCCAAATCCATCATAGATTTGAAACTCTCCAACAACAAATTCACCTTATTATCATTGGTCTTTGGCCCATACAGGTCGAGTGTTGAACTACAGAGTGGCCCATACCACTCTGTAGTGTCCCCCACTACTAATCCCGACAATTTACAATTTTTTTGATATATATTAACTCAAATGATTTCATACTAAAAACTTCAATATAGCGAACAAAATTTTTAAAAACATGAATGCAACTGAATTAACATCAACACACCAACAAACAATTTCTCATAACTCAGAGTTTATGAAAAACAAATAAAACCCACAAATTTGTGCAAGACATTGAGGATTTACATGCATTTAACAACATTATGAATACAAACAATTATTCCAACACACAACAACATATCAATTACTCATGAATAGAGTGTATGCACAACAATTAGAACCCATAATTAAAAAAAACGTAACATAGATAAACACTTATCTTTTTTAAAACAAGTGTGCAACCCAGAGGACAAATGTTCCTCCCAACCATAGATTTGCCACTCCAAATCCCAGTAGAGAATGACCCCCAAGCTAGGGCTATGAATCCACAAGAGAGGTTGTCTCTATTGTCCACTCACAACCTAATTATACCCACATCAAACTACTTTTTCCTATAGCTATTTCAATCCTCCAACTCTCTTCCCCTCAACCTACGCAACCCAAGGAATGGGATCCCCCTTCTTTGCACCACAGTCCCTTCGGCCTTCCCACTTCCCTACAAGGCTCCAACACAGGTTGGCTAGAAATCTCTCTTGTTTGGGACTTCATGGATGTTAGTTGCAACAAGAAAAACTCACAGTAGCAAGCTCACTGTTATAGGGTAATCTCTCCCACAAAATCTTACTCTATAGTCCTAACAACCTACTTATTCACGTATTTGCAGCTCCAAACATCTACCACACATGCCCACTATGGCTGCCTTCAAGCACCAACACTCTACCCCCCTTGATTTCCCAAAAACTAGTTGTACAAAAATGCCTACTTTTCCCATACAAATTTTCCTTCTTTTCCCATGCTTACTTGACTCTCACTCTTCCCCAAAGGGATTTACTTGACTTCCACACTTCTCTCATTCTTGCTTGTACTCAACCCATACTCTCAATAACCATGTGAAGTGACTTCTCACACCCACCCTCTTACATATGTTTAATGATTGTGGCTTTGTGTAACACCCATGTTTCCCCCAGCTTGTAATTAATCATAAAATAGGATTACCATGCTAGGGCATGTGGACGATGTAAATGTATTATTGTTAAATTTCCCATAACTAATTATTGGGGGGTGAAGCCTTGAAGTATGAGCCATGATATCTCTAGATGAAAGAATTAGTTAATGAAGGAAAGGACTAGTGGTTGAATAATCAACCACCCCCATGAATGGAAACATGGGTTGTCAGCCTGAAGTACCACAAAAACCTGTAGACCCGAGCTTCCTTCTGACAAAAGGAACAGGATAGGTCAGAAACCTTCCTAAAGAAGGAAGGTAATATACATACAGAGGGATGGTAAGGAAAAGGGACAACAAGATAAGAGACACCAGAGGAGAGTGCAAGCTCGGAAGGAGATGCGTGAACCAAAAGGAAGTGCAGAGAACACGACCTGAAGGACCCGAACACGAGATTGATGCTGAGGAAGCATCTGATAAACCTCGCAGGGATACTGTGACAGAGAGGTGGTCACTGAGAGATGGCATAGTTCCCTATTGATATCATGGCTTGGCACGGGGGTGGTCAACGTGCTAAGGATGAATGCCTATGAGCCTATGGTTGGGTGGAAAGGCACACACCCACAGTCGGTTAGTTGGTTGCAACTTGTAATAGATAAGTATTCTCATACCCTCTGTAATTGAGTTGTAACTATGTAATAAAATTGGATATACTGTGATTGTTTTCAAGGATGTGCATGTATGCTTAATGGTTATACTGTATCCCTTTTATTTATGCTTGATTGTGTAACTAGGCAAGTAAGAAATTATATGGTTCAAACATGACTTGTACTCATAAATGCTTGA
>SNQJ01S0135758.1:0-15374 GCA_010110895.2 Picea sitchensis
TAAAAGGTTAGGAAGGTTGGTAGTGTGACAAATATTTTGAAATTGAGATCTAATCTGGGTATAGGCTGGACAATCTAACAGAAAATGCTTTTCATCTTCAACCTTCTTAGTGTCACAAAGGTGACACACTCTTTCATCCCAAGGCGTTTTAGGAATGGACCAACGCCTAGTTTCACTATGGAGCTTGTGAGAATTTGTTCTTATCTTAGCAATGCCTATTTTTTCTTTACACTTGTCAAAATAGAGAGATAATTTTGGTCCTCTAGATTAGTGTTGATTACATCCTTATAATACCTTAAATTTTTTTCCCTCTAACTCTTTATCACACCACATTTTCTCCTTAAATTTTGATTTGATGATATTTTTAATAATATCCTTACTCTGCAAAATGGTGTCTTCCATGATTCCCCAATAGTTTTTCCAAGACTGGGCATCTTTATGCCATACTCACTTGAGTCAATGGTGGTTATGATTGAATTTTGAAGCAATTTTAGGAAGCCTCTTGTCTTCCATGTTGTTTAACTTGTTCTTATACATTAAGTATCTAGTCATAGACATGCTCTCAATGGGGGAAAGGCTTGCCTCTAAGATGAGGATGGGATAGGGTGTATTTCCTTTAATTTTGAGATTATAGGTTATAAAATTATTTTGTATTTTCTCTATCTTTCTCCAGGATTCACGAGAGATACCACATCTCTAGAATTCACATCCTTAAAGAATAACATGTGTAATAACAGTCTCAAAGATGAATTTCTTCTTATCCCTTATCCAAAGATCGATTGATTTACAATTGTTTTCAAACCCATAATAAGATTTCCATCCCCCAATAATCTTTTTGTCAATGCTATAATTTCGGTTGACCTTGTGGTGAATATTGATTCCAAGATCACTTCCTCTAAGTTGTTGTTGTCATATACGAAGGTACTATAAGTGATATTATTGGATTTAATGATCATTACCTTAGTCTTGTCAATAGTAACAGTCATACCCATATTGGAGCAAAAATCCTTGAGTATTCTTTGTTGGTTTTCAAGATCGCGGGGACTCCTCGACATAAGAGGGATATCAATGACATAAAGAAGAACATTGATGACTATACCAGTGAGAGTAGGGATGACAAAACCTACTTCTTCCAAGCAATCTTCTAATTTGTTAATGTATATGTCGAAAAAGGTAGGGGACAAGGGACAACCTTGCTTTATATTATAGTGAATCTCTTTCGACCAGCCCTCAATGTTTTTAAACTTGGAAATAATGTTCTCATACAACCTTATTGCAACAACCCTCAAATTTAAAGGTACTTTTATCTCTTCCAACCTATTCCAAAGGTTTTTCCTAGAAACCATATCAAAAGCTTTTCTAAAGTCAACAAGACAACAAAAAATATTGGTTTTAGTATTGTGGAAATCCTATGCAATGATCCTAAAGGTAACAATATGGTCCATAGTTGAATGATCTCTCCTAAACTCGACCCGACCTTTAACTCTTTTACCATGAATTTCTATCCAAAGGCTAATCTTCTTTTACAAAATAATTCCATAAAGCTTGGCTAAAATCGGGTTAATCATAATGGTCATATAATTAGAGGGAATGTTTCTATCCCCATTTTTAAAAATAGGAACAATGAAGCTTTGCATCCAAGGTTTAGGGAAAACTTGCTTGACTGTTAAATTGAAGAACTTGTGTATGTGAGGGATGAGGATAGGCCCTTCGATTTAAAAAATTTCAACTTGGTAACCTTCAATGTCCTTAGCTTTCCCATTTGCAAGCTGCTTAACCTCGAACTCTATGTCATCCAAAGAAAAAACTTCATCCTTTGGACACAAATGGAATTAAATACCATTGTGTAGAAAAAAAATATTTTCCATAAATTTTTATTATAAAATTAAGGTTTGATTTAGACGACATTCTAATATGTTTAGTAAAAACAAGTTTTTTTTTAAGTACAACATAAAAGTTTGAATATAAGTATTTAGTTAATGAGAAAGTTTGAATATAAGTATTTATTTAATGAGAAAGTGGGGAGAGTTTTCCCTGGTTGATATGTGAGCATATACTTATTTAGTTAATGAGAAAGTTTGAATATAAGTATTTAGTTAATGAGAAAGTGGGGAGAGTTTTCCCTTGTTGATATGTGAGCATATTTCATTGTGTATGTATGAGGTATGGTATGTTCCGGGTTTTATAATAAAGATGTTTTAATATAATTGATTAAACATGACTTTATTTCTAAGTTGTAACTTAATATTTTGTTTATCAAATTTTGGCTTAGTGATAATTTGAAACAATTATAATAATAATGACTAAAATTTAATTGTCGATAGATATGATCCACAACCTACATGACTAAAACTTAATTGTCGATAGACATGATCCACAAACTACATGGTGGACATATTAGTAGAGCCTTATGTAACGACTTCACCACATTAATTATTGTAATGACCTAAATGTGTTTGATATATAGTCTTTGAGCTAAATAATGTAAAATCTTGTCAGCATGATAACAAAGAAGTACGTTGGGTGAGGTGGTGGTTAAAAAGATGGAACCAAGTGAGATGATTATGGTGGATTTGAATATTCACATGGAACTCTATCACGATCTGCAGTAGTGGCATTTAATCAACTCGACCTTGAGCCAACCCCAAATCCCCTCCCTGGTGCAAATACAATTGGAGTTTTAGCAGATCCAATTGGCTGGGCGTAAGCATCGTTATTCACGCTGTCCCTTATAGGTCAAAAGCTTGCATATCCAGGGCTGGCTATAATGGGTAAAAATTACCACTTAATATATAATTAAAAAAAATACATTAGTAATTTCCTTGATAGTGCAAAGGAACACATTAATAATGCTATGCGACATAATATAATGGCGTAGGATATTCATTCTATGAAATGGAGTCCGATGGGAGGTCTTCGACACCGGGACCCCATCCCGTAGAACGAACAAGCGACCGCCAAAAAATCCCCCCATCCACAAGGTCCCATTCTGCCCGGGCCCACAACGCCACTCCACAATGCCCTGTTCTGCCCCTCTGCAATGCTCTGTTCCGCTAGTCCCGTCATTGTAGTTGGACATCCCCTTAGGAATTCAATGTAGGGTGGCAGATGGGCATCTGCTACAAAACTCCTCCCGCGCCCCTCCTCCCCTATTTCAAATCGGGATTGGATTGCTTTGGAGACATGCTCCTTCTTTGCATAAACTAAACCACCTCTTACCTGAAATGGACTGCATTATCCTGCACGTAATCCTGCATGGTGATTTTCTCAAAGATTGTATGCCAAAATGATTGTATGCCCAAATGTTTTTTCGACCTTGGTGACTATAAGAATATTGTTTGCATATAATTCATGTTTCTGAGAACTCAAGGTGAATGATTATGTTTGGATACTGACTTCGTCAATTGTTGATAGGAAAATACGACCACATTATTGCAAATAGTATGCCGATGCATATTTTACTCGACACACAATCCATTATTGATTGACTAATAATCATATATTGTGGATTTATTAATGGTATCTAGTCAACCTTGGAATGTGTAATGTCTAATTGGATACCGACTTCGTCGATTCTAAGTTTCGATCGACAAACACGAGGCGAGGAATATTAATTTATTAGAGGATAGCCACAGATAGATCTTGTTTGGATATCCATGAATATTGTTTGGATATTTCACATAGATCTTGAGGATAGCCATAGAGCCAAATTTAAATGTCGGAACTAGTTGGGGTATCTAATGACCGTGTTGGTCATCTCCACTCTATTAGGCCCAAAATTCACTGATACCCATAGATAACTGATTTCCCAGTGACTCTTTACCTCCAGTTATGCCCAAGGATCACATAGATCTCGAGGATAGCCACAGAGCCAAATTTAAATTTTGGAACTAGTTTGGGTATCCGATGACCGTGTTGGTCATCTCCACTCTATTAGGCCCAAAATTCACTAATACCCACATACAATTGATTTCCCAATGACTCTTTACCTCCAGTTATTCCCAAGGATCATTCCAATTGCTAATTATACATATACCAGGTTCATTTCCTAAGCCCTTTGTAAATTTTACCTTACAGATTTATTACTTTGTATTCGATCACATTTATGGATTGAAGTTTTGTTCTCTTTTCATATTACTCTATGTTGATGACTCCTTATTATTAGATTCAAGCTCTCGTAAATTGATCAACTAGACTGATCAAATTGATTTTAAATAGAGACAAATCATAAATGAAATGAATTTTTTGTCTATGGGTTTCATTCCTTTGTCATTGTCAAGAATAAGGAATTTGTCTTTCCATTCTTTGATCTGCTCATATCAGGCATAGCACCTACTTTGTAAAGGACCAAAATAATCATGGATAGAGAACCCGAGATAAGACTTATTTTCATGAAAGTCAAGAGGGCTCTTTTGAATTCATGGACATAGTTTCTACACTTTCACCCTATCCTTTCAGTCCATCAGAGAATACAAAATTTAAATGTCCCCTTCATCCCAAAGAACATCTCACATCCTTGAGAGGATGAGAGTTACATCCTATTATACTATGAAAAAAACATTTGCACAATGCTTCTATCTTCCATATCAACACAAAAGAAAGAAAAATAATGAAATTTCCTTATCATACAATGAGTTGAGAATCTTTGCACCAAGTGCAATTCCCGAAGAACACCAGAACCTATTGAGGGACAGAGATATTTGCTTCAATGGTTAGAATAACCCATTTTTTGGCAAACTAACTTTCCAAAGTTGAAATTACACTTCAGACCATGATCTCATAGAAAGGCAGACAAATTAGCTACAATAATATAATTTCAAATGGTATAGCCTGTGTCTAGAATGCTAAATGGCATCATGGTCAAGCAAATGAATGTTGCATCACTCTATGTTGTTGTGTCATGTCATGGTTGATCTATGATAGAAAATGTATTCTATTTGAGAAGTTTCATATTTCATGTGTCCATGGTTAGGATGCTATAGAAATCATATGCAAGAACAAACATATGAAAAATAAAAATTTCTCCTTGTTGCTGATGTTGTCTTTGCATTTTACATGTCTCACAATAACTATAAGGAATCTTCTTTCATTACCGTGCAATTGGAAATATACAAACCAAGAAATTGTCATTGTTTGTTGACCACAACAACAAAAAAACAACACAAAATTCAGATTCGAGCTGTCGTAAATGGCTCTTTGTGTTGCTGGTATATTTCCTCCCTTTTGTGGTGCAGGGAACTATCTCATTAGACCCTTTTTCTCATGAGACCTTCACGTTATGACCAACTGCTAAGACAATTGATGCTTAACATTATCTTCAAGTAAACATGTTCATGACCGAGCACTTATGTTTAGCGCTAATCTCGTCACTCCAATTAAAGTCTTTTGTAGTTACCAGTGCACGATCTCTCCTCTATCATCATGGGTAGACATTTTTTTATTGCAAATCTTGAAGCATTTTGAACTGTAGTTGAGTAGTTGTCTTTATACGCCCTAAATTTTATTAGTGCAAATATGTTACTATTTTTTCATATTGGGAATATTTGGATATTTGGAGCCTGTTTATAAATGCTATATTGGTCTCCATATCCATTTCTTCTAGTCTTTAGAGTAGGATTTTTTTATGCTAGTTTAATCTTCTAATGCTGTAAAAAATAGGTGGTTAATGAACCAAAAGTTAACAGGAACACTGTGGCATTTAATGTAGCCAAGAATGAATTTGTTGGAGTTTTTTATTTTTGCAAACTGCTGTGGATATTCCAATGGAGAGTCCATCACAATAGATCTTAAATGCTATTGTGAATCCATGAGGTTATGGTCTATATGTGGTCACTGAGAATATACAACCCCAGTGTGCGGCCTCATTAGTTGCATATCTTGAAAAGTGGGGGTATATTACTTTTGTGTGTATTGTAGATCTGTAGTTGATCCCTGACAAAAACATTTTGAGCTTAAATGAACATAAGAATGACGAACTTCCTTTGTCCATGTCAAAGACCATAACCCACCATCAAAATAATCGAGGTTGTGAGTTACAATCAAAGTAATTTAAAAGACAAATAAAAATGAAGGGTAGGTGCACCATACCCTAATTCAATTTGAGAAACTAGAGAAGTATTCTAGCTCCTCAATATTCGAATGGCATACACCTTGAAGTGAAAAACAACCAGAGGTGCAAGATAAGTCGAGATAAGGTGGAATATTGAAAAAAAATTCAAATATATTGCATCTGTTCTCTCCCTACTTACCAAAATAGAAGCAGTTCCAACCTAATGAATAATCAATGATGGTGAATTGACACAAGGTCACTTTGCACAAGAAATCAAGTATTTATTGGCTTCAAACAAGATATTCTATCAAATATCACAACATCGTATCCAAGTGATGATGCACCAGGGTTGCAATATTTTAAAGAATCTGATATGCTAAAGTGACTTGGCATGGTTGTTTATGTTTTAACTTTGAAACAACACTTAGAAAAAACTCCTAACAGTTTTCAAGCTATGCATTTAAATGTTTACTTAGCCTCTATTATGACATTGCTCAAATTATATGTAAATTCATGTTACTATATGCATTTAAATTCAAGCTTATGACTTTATTTCTAAATGCCTATTTTCTGATCAAAATTTGTTGTTTGTCTTTTCTTTAGCTCCTTTGAATCATAAAGAATGGTGCAGAAGTGGACATTGTCCATTGAAGTGTCTTGTTACCCAAACCCTGGTCAAGCGGTGATTACATATGTCCTTCGCAATAAAACACTAAATCTTGTCCTACAAAGTCAGAGAGAAGTTTATGGGTGGACTACCAATAATGAAGCATACTATATTTCCCTTGTTGAAGAGATCAAACAATGAAAAAACATGGTGCCAATAATATTGTTGTCTTCACCTAATCAGAACTGATATGTAACCAAATGAAAGGAATTTATCAAGTTCGAAAAGACAATCTAAAACTTCTTCATAGAGAATCAAGAATTGTTGTTTCTCAGTTCCACTCTTTTACAATAAATTACCATGCAGGTATAAAGAGGATGTCTAATGATCTAGTATCTGGAGCAGTGTCAACTATAGGTGGGGGTGTCAAAAATGACTTGGTATCGATGTCTACTCCAACAAAAGTCATTCATGGACATTGATATAGATCCCCAATGTGTGGATTTTTTTCTTGTTATGATTGTTGCTATGTCTTTCATGCCATTGTTGGTTCACTAGTGGATAATGGAGAAATTTACCAGTACTTATTGTTGAGAAGATACCTAAATGGTTAGAAGTCTTCCATTTCTATTGGAAAAGTAGCAAATTAAGGTTGCAATTCTAGTTGAAAAGAATAGGTTTTTGAAGTTTTTTGTAAGAGATCAATGTTTTTGAATTAGTTCCATGACATGTCCTTCGAGTAAATAGTGAAGTAAGGTGTGATACATGTTGTTTGTTCTTTGTGCAAGGTTCTATGTGTTTGTTGTGAATAATTCCACATGTATAACATTTTTGAGACAAAGGTGGTTAATGATGCATTATTGTAACAAATTTTTTTCTAATATAGATGCTTCGTTATGTTGCAAGTCCTTGAGTTGATGTGATTGTCTATTATTATTTATTTGGAACTATGTATAAATGCACTTTTAAGAGTCCTTCAATGTTTTGTTTAATATTAATGTGGAACTCTGTACTGGTCCGGCCTGAATTTGATTATAGAATTTCTCATTGTGATTTTTGGTTGCCCATTCCAATTATGAGATCATTTTCTTACCAATTTTTGGTTGAAAGGAGTATTCATATATAATTCCATTTTTGTTCATCAAGTATATATATTTTCACCTTGATTTGGGAGGTTCACATATTGTATCCGCTTACAAAATTTCAATCGTAGTAGTGTATTTCAAAACAAAAACTGATGTGTATGTCAAAGCCATTTCTGACCACATATATGGGATCAAATAAAAGAACACTTATGTATTCCTTCCAGAAAATACAAAACTTCAAACAAAGATCTGTCTAGTAGTCATAGTGTTAGTCACTATGTGAAACTTAGTTTGTTAACATGGAATTATGTGTATTTATGAGTTGGTCTAAATGTTTCTTTGTTAGTATTTTTCAAATAAATTGGCTACCTTGTGTAGCTAAGGAGATAAAACATTATCCAGTTACTTTGTACCAACATAATTTAGTTCGAGTCCATTCTACAACAAGATATTCAAATCAAGTTTCAAAGGTTGTTGTTGCACTGCTTGTGTGAAGGAAATGTATTATACATGAAAATCGCTACTAAATCTTATCGTAGCTCTCTTTCAAAGCAAAATCAACAGGTTTAGTGAAAAGCGCTACAAAATGACATTGGAGTGCCAATATAAAAGGAGCTAGTGAAAAATTCAGGTAGAAAATCAAATCACTTAACGCAACCTTAATCAAATAAAATCAAATCAAGTGCAATTCTAGTGCAATGAAAATAAAATCAAATCACTTAATGCCACATAATCATCCCGTAGAAATTTTCTCGGACCTTCTAAATTAAAGGAAAATTTAGTAAAAGAAGTGGGTTCTACAAGTCATCTTTGACAATCCATTTGCGGTATTTTGACTCTTGGAAAATATGACAATTGAAATTACCCAGCCTACACAATTGGCCTTTGACCCTTTTGATAAGATGATCTAGAACCAAATACAAATACCTGCTCTGCCCTGAAATCCAATTAATCACCAATTGAGAATCACAAATATTTGACTATTAAGGATGCCTCTTTCCACTGCAATGTACACCACCTCTTTGACTCTTTTGATAATATGATCTAGGACCAAATATAAATGCCTGCTCTACCTTGAAATCCAGTTAATTGCCAATTAAGAGTGAAAAACATTTGAGTATTAAGGATGCCTCTTTCCACTGCAATCTCCACCACCAACAACATGAATTCCTTAACCTCATTCACATTATTAGAACCGAACGCCAATCCATTGGAAAATGATAAAGAGTTTTTATTTGAGAAGTAGAGGACCCCTCCCATCCCACAGTTTCCTGGATGTTCTTCAGAGGCACTATTGAAAAATCCTCAAGGCCTGGCCTTGTCAATCTAGGGATGCATATTCTGCCTTTGGATTTTGAAAACAATCTTCTTCTTGTACCCTTCAAAAGGATATTTTATTTTTCCTTTGAAAACATATTTGATATCCTAAAAAGGATGTAAGGGGGAGATCGATTCTTCCTAAAAAAGCATCCCATTTCTAGTTCTTCAAATGGCCCAACATACCAGTAATGGTAGTGCTTCAAATTCTTACAGCCTTTTGTTTTCCCACCAAGATTTAAGAATACCTTATAAGGGTTGACCTCTCCAACTTACAACCCCTCTTTATAGTGTCAGTGATGCATCCAAAACTTCCAGTGAGAAGTGACAACAAACCAACATATGATAAACATATTTTGAAGCACCTCTACACAATGGACATCGACTAGGCCCCTCAAGGGATATTTTAATAAAATTGTTCCAGATAAGGGCTTTGTTATAGAGAGCCATTTTCTTAAACCTTCCACTATAGAAGAAATATTGGGGGTGACAAAGGATGACCCTAGCTTAGTCTAGTCCTCTTGTAGGATGGAAAAAAGGTGAAGTAGAACCATTAATCAATGGCGAGAAAGAAATACAAGAGTAATATCCCTCCACGCAATTAACAAATTCAAAAGAGAAACCTAATTGCAACGTCATTCACAAGAGAACACTAATAGCTTGTCTCATTGGCTTGCAGGATGCACCTTATTCTTATGCCCGCTGAACATAGATATTTCCCTAGTTCAAAGAGATCTCCCTAATTTTGACATTGTAATTAAATGGAAAAATGAAAGGTACCTTGGTGTTGGGTATGTGTTATATTCTTTTCCCGAGTAGTAGTGTCTACGTTGCGCCAGGTGCACAGGGGGGAGAAATCCTCCCACGTGGGGGTTCGGGGGCAACGCCCCCAAGATTTTTTTTTTGCCTCGGGAACCATGTCACATTTTTGGGCGGTTTTTTGGCACATGGTTTTTGCCGATGGTTTTCTGTTTCCGGTTAAGAAATTACGGTTGTTGACTAATCCAAGTCATTGGGTTAGGGTTTTGGATGCCGCTGGCTCCTATATGTATATTGTATTGTAAACAATGTATCACTATGGATGAATATAGAATATGCTGGTTTTCCCGGTTTTGGGTTTCCAGGGGAAAAATATCTTTGTAATGTTTGTATTTTCCATTGTATCTTTTCTATTATTTTACTGAAATTCTGTTTGCAGTAAATATTGTACAAGGTTAAAATCTACACTTGGGACAAATATAAACAAGAGACTGTTTACCCAATCTACAAGGTTTTCAAATTGTATTTCCACAAAGGCATTAACCTTTATGATGACAGATGGTTCCTTCATATAATTAGAGATTAAACATCCTCACTGACAGGGTTTCTTAATACAAAAAGAACAAACAAAAGCTTCTTTTAGGCTAAGCTCGAAACATATCTTCCTTCTTCTCTATTAATTTAATGCAGGTAAAATGTACATAGGTTACATAAGGATCTAGAATTCCTTCTCTGACCTAACACACTAAATAGGTCTTCTCCCTGGCCTAATATTCCTATTCTAGCTAGAAAATATGAGTTAGGTATTCAAAAAGAAAATATTTACTTTCAACGCTTTCTTATTTGTTGAGTCTAAATAGACTAGAGTAGAATCATATAAAACCCTGCTAAACCACCATTAATCCACTTACACTCAACACCATTAGTCTACTTACACTCAACACACAAACTTATCTTATGTATGTATCAATTATCTAATCTCCACTTTGTAGAGATCACAAAAGGCCTTTCGACCTCAACTCATAACAACCAGTAAATTAAGATGACTGCTACAATATCAAAGAAGATAGATCTGAAAGACATGAGAGGCAATATGTGGTTGCAACTACCACTTGAGAAGAGCACTTGATATAAGTAGTCTTTATGTGAATTAGTCGTTTTTATCTGTCTTTTTCTCCAATGTCTTTTCATAGTTTGGTATAATATGGAAGATTATTTGATTCCACATAGTTTACATTATGTTTGGAGTCTGGGTGGTATTTACTATTGAACAAATAATTTTATGATTTTCAATGTATTTTAGACATTTGATACTGACATCAAATGCCATATATTTGATACATACTTTCTGCTCTTTTCAAGAAAAAAACATTTATTGTCAATTAAGTTGACAAAGTTCTAGTTAATTTTTGAATATACTATAACTTCAATTTGTAGTGAAATGTAAAACTACAGTTATATTTGATTTTGGATAAGTTTGGTCCGATTCTTAATAGCTTTAATTTAATATTGGTTGTGTTTTAGGCGGCGTTACAAATCTTAATTGTTATCCATCGAGCTTTGAGAGAGGTTGACCCCACATTTTGGGAGGAACTAATCAATTATAACAAATCCAGGGGCCTCATTCTCAATTTATCTTACTTCAAGGATGATTTTGGTCCAAATGGTATTTATTTTTCCAGTAGCTCCTATTCTAAGCCTTTTAAATCCTTTCTTAAGTGATATCAACTGGGAAATGGTTGTGGTTTTTTTCTCAGCTTGGGACTATTCAACATGTGTACAGTTGTATGCATTTTTATTGGAAGAACTATTGGAATGCTACCGCGTATTGAAATATGGCATTGAAATGGAGCACTTGGTAAGAAATCCTTTACACCTTAGATTTTCCATGTATGTATTGCATTATTGGAAATCATTATGTATTTGTGTATACTTTGAGTTGATTAGCCACAATTGAAGTTACTTTTAAGTATGATTGTTGTATACATCATGTCAGGTAGTGACAAAAAGTATGTCCACTTTATGTTCATATCAATTAGTAAATAAAATATTATATTGTTAGGAAGAGTTAGAGTAAAATTGTGATCAAAGAACAAATGAATGTGGAATAGGATATGCCACTTATTCTATTAAATACATAATATAAAATGAGGTGTACAAATACATATTTGAGGTGAGATGACATGTATACATGTACATATTTGTGAATGAAAAACAATGAACATCAAGACCATAATCAATAAACAAGGCAACCATCCACTTTGACACCCTTAGTAGTGGGGCGACTGGCCAAAGGACAATGATCCCCACCTGCTCCCCACCAGTTTATGTATGTGTTGTTGAGACCCAATGCAAAGTATAGTAGTATAACAATAAAGGCTAAATGAGCATCTAGGCCAACGCATACGAATATTACATAATCCATTAACAACAAAGTCCATAACTATTCTTGTTATGATTCACATCTTCTTCCATATAGTTCTTCAATCAAATATTGTAGAAATAATGATGATGCTGATCTTCTACATGGAAATCTAATGTAATTAATAAAGTAACCCATAGCAAGACCACCAACTATCTATCTAACATTAATTTCAAGTTTCAAGTTAACTTATTCCATATTTTAAATTATCAGCTTGAGGGATTATATAACATTCTTGTTATTCAGAACACTTACTCACTCTTGAAGAAGGGTAAGTTATCTTTCAGCTGTGAGAGTTTATAATCCAAATATCACCGAGTGCACTATGTTATTGTTCATTTATTGAGAATTGCACTATGTTACCCTTCATTTATTGAGAATGTGGTTTTTGATAAATGATCAAATAAATAATAAAATATAGTATATAACATCAACATCGATGTTTCTGTGTTTCTATAAATGTAGATAATTGAATGTTCTTACCAAATTAGCATACAATAATTTAAGTGGTTTACTTCTAAAATAAGGACCTTCGAATTTCCAAAAAGATATATTTTCAAAAAAACATTGGCATTGCCATGAATAAGGATGGAAACAAAGCTCATTCCATGGTAGTCCATAAACTCAAACTTTGATAATCATGATATTAAACATATACAAAATGTATAAGGTAAAACATAAGAAACCATAACTCTCAAAACTATTTTTCTACTATGATTTTCATTACAACCTGCATACACAATCATATCATATGACTCTAATGGAGAGAATATGCTCATTTAACCCCCCAAACAAACAATACATGGTATTAAGAAAGAAATGTGTTGTATAATACATTTATATTACAAAGTTGTTACAACAAATAATGAAGACATTACTCTTTGGACCTTTTAGAGAGCTCCATCCTAAACCACTGCTATTGTTGAGGTGAAGCTAGGAAACATGACAACTTAAATTTGGGTATTCTTCCTCCTATCCCAAAATCCATTATCATTGTAGAAAGACTCACACTAATACTCTTGCTACACCAATCACAATTGCAATAATTCTCCACTAGATGAATTGAATCCGGGACAAGAAATTCTTTGGAAAACATGAAGCAACTACCACTCAGAAGATCACCGAGCTATGTCATGAGATTAAATTCAGTCATTCCGCACAATTGATTCTACCCTCGTGGGATTATTTTTGTGGCAGAAGATGATGATTCTTCCCTCATCCTACAGATACCTGACATATACTTAGTCAAAAAAGTGATAATACATTAACAATTGATATGTAAAAGAGTTGAAACTGTAGCACATATCAAACCTAGAAAATCACAAATTGGAGAGTTGTCATCTAGCGAAGCATGTTCCAAGGGAGGAAGATCACCATAAGAAGCTCCTATATCTTTAATATAAAAATGAAATATTCATTAGAATCCTTATTAGCATATAAAAGGAGAAATAATATAGACTTGAAACATAGATTACATCAATTGGGAGGCCCATAGAAAAAACTAGAATGAAACTGCATCCTTCTACATCCTTGGATTGAAGCCACAATAGTGGATTGTTTCACCCCTGAAAACATCCATCTATTGCTCCATTAAAAAATGGTGATGTCTATATATACTAATCTTAACATATTGATATCACCACTCTACAAAACTCACCTGGGACAATAGAGGATGAATTGTTGGCACGAGTGTCAGACAATTGGCTTAGGTTGATGGACAGTTGGTATGCATTGTTCGTTTTCATTGATGTCAACCATTGGAGAGTGATATTGTAGATTGATTTCAACCCTTAGTGATTGATGTCAACCCTTGGAGAAAGTCCGGTAGCAAATTCCGGTATCACAAAGGTTTGGGTAATGGACCCAAGGTTGTTTCATGTATAATGGTACAAGTTTTAATATATTTGAAGGTACGACTATTCTATATGGATATTACATGTCATTCCATTTCCAGTGGTATGTGTAACATCACATATCTCCTCACGGTTAGAGAGTTATGGCCATGAGAAGTTGGAGAACCCAGGTTTGGGTAATGGACCCAAGTTTGTTTGATGGATAATGGTATGAGTTTTGATATATTTGCAGGAAAGACTATTCTATATGGATATTACATGCCATTCCATTTCTAGTGGTATGTGGAATGTCACATAAGTCCTCACGGTTAGAGATTTATGTCCATGTGAAGTTGGAGTACCCTCATGAGTCATCTAGAATCCCCAAAAGGTCAAAGTAGTCAAAGTGGTTTAAGAGATTTTAGAAGGTAAATAATAAATTCAAGTGATGAGTGTACTATAATTCAGAGTGAATACAAAAGAAATTATTTAAATAATAAAGTTAATGGAGAAATTATAAGTGGGTTAACCCTAAAATAAGGAAAGTGGGTTAAGATGGTTAAAAGGTAACCCCTTGAGGAAGCTACATGAAAGTATAAATAAGAGTTAAAGCTCTCTCATTTTAATTACACTTGAGAATATTGAATATCTACTGGTGACTGAGGTAAACAAATTATATATAAGCCAAATTTCAGAGGGAAGGTAAAGTAAAGAAGGCTGAAATTTAAGGGAGGATAAATTCTTTTGATGATGCTTTCTAAGGTATGTTATTTACAGGTCATCTCACCATTTTCGCAATAATTTTTTTTTTATAGAATGAATCAGACCGTGAAATTGAGAGGCCATTGAGGAAACATATCCAAGTAGCTGTGATACAAATTTCATCTCGTGGGTCATTGCATTTTTGGAGTTATAGTCCATGGAAAATAGGGTTTGTCGCTAGTCTCGAAACTAGTCTAAAACATGTGTTTCAGGTAAAAATGTCACAACTTATTCATAGCAGATCCAAATTCAGTAAGAAAAAATGTGTTGGTTAGAGTATAGTCTGCAGTATTTTGTGTACAATTTTCATATCCATACAACAAATATTTTGTGCAACACACACTCTACAAGTTCGCTCTCTAGAATAAGCCAAAATTCAACAAGGTATGCCATTTTTTCTATAAATCCTTTTCTGAGAGGTTCCAAGTAGTGACACCTGGAGGAATTGCATAAAACACACTGAAGAACATTGTGTACTATTTTCAGATCTTTATTCATTACAGGTACATAGTTATGATTATTTCAAGTTAGGGTTGTTGAC
>SNQJ01S0135758.1:15424-25542 GCA_010110895.2 Picea sitchensis
ATTTTCAGATCTTTATTCATTACAGGTACATAGTTATGATTATTTCAAGTTAGGGTTGTTGACTAATCCAAAACTAGTCATGTGAGACTAAAGTAAAGTTTGATGAAAATGCTAGTCTCTTGTTGTTAAAGTTAAGGAAGTTTTATAGGTATGTGATCATATACACTAGGTCTATTACAGAGTTACAAATCAGATTTGGATGATGAAATTGATGAGAGCTTTTGGTTGAGGTACATGTTGGGTACATGGTTGAGACAAGTAGTTGATGAGTTGGCCCATACATGAGGTGTATAGTTGATGATGTTGGTACATATTGATGAGTCATAGTTGATGATTAGTTGATACATGATTGGTACATACTTGGTACATGGTTGGAGGCACTTTTTAGTAGTATTGTTGAAACATGGTTTATGAATGATGTAGCATACTTGTATTGGTATATTATTAGAAGTATATATTGATCTTGGTGATGATTATGAGTTATTGTGCTATGCTTGGTTGATGAACTTGTTTATGGTACAGGTTGATTACATGTTGTTTGGTACAAGTTGGTGCATGGTTGATGCACTTATTTATGGTATAGGTTGATTACAAGTTGTTTGGTACATGTTGGTGCATGGTTGATGCACTTTTTTATGGTACATGTTGATTATAAGTTGAGGTAGAGGTTGATGCATGGTGCAAGTTATTGGTATAGGTTGTTTGGTGCAAGTTGATTGGTACAAGTTTACAACAATATATCTCACAGTGATAGTGTGACAGTGGTTCCATCATTATACTTCTACATCAGGGCGGTTGGATGGGGAAAGGATAGGTGGTTGTAGCCACCTTCCGATTGTTGTCGGAGAACATAGGGGGTTGTAGCTTCCTTCTGGTTGTAGCCAGAGAATTGGGGAGTTGGAATTTCCCTTAGGTTGTAGCCTGAGAAATTATGGGGTTGGAGGCTCCTTACAGTTGCAGCTGGAAAACAAAGGAAGTTGGTGCTTCCAATGAATATAGTTCTTAAAGACATATAAGAAAAAAAATTTCGTGGTTTTCTTCCACTTTAGGTTTCCACGTAAAACACTGGTGTACTATGTATGTGTGTGATTGCTCATTTGTTCATTGTTTATTACTCTGCAACTATTGGATGATAATGCTACAATGATATAACACTTTCATTTTATGGTGAAAAAGGATTACATTGCTCTATTACTGATTCACCCCCCCTCTTAGTAATCCAACAATTGGTATCATAGCCGGTTCCTTTAGGAAATAGTTTAACGACTGGAAGTAGATCATGGATTATTCTAAGAATGGAGTACCAATGTTTAATGGTCATAATGGTTTTAAGTATGAGATGTGGAGAATAAGGAAGGAAGTATTTTTACAGGCACAAGGACATTATATTTGGCTATCAGTTGTTACAGGATATGATAGTTCAAAAAGGGCAAAGACTGCATCCAAGAAGGAATTGAAGAAGAATAACAAAATAGCAATGGATTGCATCTGGGAAGGATTACCTAATCCAGTAAGAGGAAAGGTTGGTAAATGTTCATCAGCCAAAGAAATTTGGGATAAGTTACATGACATATATTCTTCACCCATCACAGATTCAGAAAATGCCAAAGAAGATGAAGATATAGATAAAGAAGAATTATGTTTACCATGTAAAACAGATTCAAAAGATGAAGAGTACATAATCATTAGAGGTATGTTGTTTTTCTTTAATTGTGAAAAATGTGGACATCTTGAAATATAATTCCATGAAGGAAATGAGAAAGAAAAACTAATTGAAAATGAAGAAAATTATGAAGCATAATTGATTAGTGCTTTAGATGAACTAAGAGAAGAAAATAAGTCACTCAAGAAAGAATTGATGAAGCAAAAGGAAAGTGTTCACATTTTTGAAGAATCCCAATAGGTCATGGAGAACTTAAGAACTTAGCTAGAAGAATCCAAAAAGATCAAAGAAAATCTTGAATATCAAAAGAATTATTTGGAAGCCAACATAGAAGCACATAAGGAAGAAGAAAAAATGAGAGAGAAGATATTGACAAATCATCTTAAGGAAATAACTAACGATCTAAACCAAATTAAGGTAGATTTTGGTCAAGAAGAGAAAGGGCTTGAAGAAGAAATAATCACATTAAAAATTCAACTTGAAGAAGCAAAAAGAACAGAAGAAGTCATGAAGTCTCAGATAATGAAGAAAGAAGAAGAGGTTGAGAAGCTTGAAGAAGAAGTTGTCACATTGAGAATTAAAATTGTCATGCTCAACAAGAATGTTGAAGAGACAAAAACATCCACATTAGTTATAGAGAATGAAGAGAAGCACTCAAGGTTGATAGAAAAGAAAAATGAAGAAAATAGAAAGAGTTATGCAGAAGTACTTAAAGGAAAGAATCATGGTCAACCAGAATCTAAGAAAACTATTGAAGATACATCTTCAAGAAGACCATTCATGTTCAAGCCACAAAGAAACTTCAATCATGATCATGATCAATCAAGGCAGAAATTTAAAAGGACTACACCACAAAGAGGATCATTCACTCCCAGGTATGCAAATTTCTTTTATGGTCATTGTTTTTATTGTAATAATTTTGGACATAAGGTTGCAGATTGCAGGGATTATAAAATAAATGTTCAAGCAAGAAGTGCATATGTGGCCCCACATAACATTGAATGTTACACATGTCATAACTATGGACACACAACTAGTGATTGTAGAAGCATGATCGATACTTCCATGAAAGAGAATATTGATATTAGTTATAAGAAAGTATTGATAAGAAAACACGAAGAAAAGGTGAACAAATATCAGGTCCCAGAGATCGCAAGATTAACAATAAAACGAGATGAAGAAAATTCTACAGAGAAAAAAAAAGACGTCAGATATAGAAAGGTTTGGAAAACAACTGAAAGAAAAGAATGACAGGTAAATAAGGAACATGTTCAAGAGATTGTACTTTCAGGCACTGTGCTGAAAGATGAATCCACAGACAAACAGAAAGAAGTTAGATCTCAGAGAGATGATGAATCTACCAAAGAAGATGATGATGAATACACATCAGAGCATGAATTTTTCTGAGCCTTCCAGCTTAGAGACTCCCAGGTAATATGAATATTATACAGGGGGAGTATATGCGATAGTTGTGATAGACCAAAGAACCATCCTTCGAGCATCTTACAGAGTTTGAGAAGACAGATCCAGAGCAGTCAATTAGCATAAGTACAATTTGATGGATTAATCAAGACTTCATGATAGTATAGTGATAAATGGGTCAACATTATGGATAGTTGCCCAAGTAGAGTCTTAGAAAGTATGGACGAGAGGATGGATTCATAGATTGGTTCAAAGACAAAGGAACATTATCATAATGGACGATAATTACATAGGAAATGGCTTGAACAATGCTAATGGATTCCAAATTGATAGATATTTTTTGGACACATGCAGTGCATACAACAATTCACATTCAAAATAGAGTAATGCTCAGAAACAACAATGACAAAACTCCCTATGAACTATGGAAAGAAAGCACATATATCAACCTCTACATCAAGGTAACTCAAGCTAGTATTTTATTAATTGAAATTTATGTTGATGATATTGTTTTTGGAAGTACTAATGACAGGTTAAGCCATAAATTTGCAAAGGATATGTAGAATGAATTTGAAATGTCATTACTTGGAGAACTATCCTTCTTTATGATTCTTCATATATATCAAAGAAACCAAGGAATTTTTATTTCTCAAACTAAGTATATCAAAGAAATGCTAAAGAGGTTCAGAATGGAAGATTGCAAACCAGTTACCACTCCTACGCAAACCAGTTGCAAGTTGAGAAAAGATGATTCAAAGTCTACAGATTAGAGGCAATATAGGTCAATGATTGGTAGCTTACTATATGTGACAACATCTAGACCAGATGTAATGCATGTAGTTGGATAGGTGGACAATTTCAAGCAACACCAAAGGAATCACATGTCTTAGCAGTAAAGAGGATTTTCAGATATCTCAAAGGAACATAAGAGTTTGGATTATGGTATCCAAAAGGAAAGGATCTATCACTTATTGCCTACACATATGAAGATTGGGTAGGTTGCATTGATGACCGACAAAGCACCAGTGGAGTTATGTTCTACTTAGATATACAGGTTGAGTATGATGAGCCCATTCCAATCTACCGTGATAATACAAGCGCCGTCAGTATCTCAAAGAATCCGATGATGCACTCCAAGAAGAAGAACATTCCAATAAAGTATCACTTTCTATGGGAACAAGTTGCAGAGGAGAACATCATAGTTGAATATGTGGGCACAAATGAAGAAGTGGCAGACATCTTTACAAAACCGCTTCCAAGGGAATCCTTTGAATATTTTCGCCAGAGACTCAGAGTAATTTCTACTCCAAAATGAATGCTTTTGAATGATTATCTTATATGTCTTGGATTTACATGAGGAAGCACCATAAAGAGGACAATTTAGGTTGGGGGATCAGTTTCAGGAAGAGTTCATTCAGGGGCAGTATCCCCAAAGACAGTTCAGTTAGGGGGAGCAACCCCGAATGGAAAGATACCTTTTCCATTGATGACAAATGGGGAGAGATTTATCAGATGCCTGATAGAAATGCTTGGAGAGAGAGCATAGAAGCATCATGTAGACAGGGGGAGCAACCCAATAAGAGTTCATTCAGGGGGAGAAACCCCAAAGGGAGATACCCTTTTCCATTGATGTCAAAGGGGGAGAGATAGAAACATTGACGAGGAGTATAAGCATCACTATTATCATGACTAAGTGTTGGCATCAATGCCAAAGGCAGATATTTTCAGACAATTGGCTTAGGTTGATGGACAGTTGGTATGGATTGTTAATTTTCATTGATGTCAACCATTGGAGAGTGATATTGTATATTGATGTCAACCATTAGTGATTGATGTCAACCCTTGGAGAAAGTCCGATAGCGAATTCCGGTAGCACAAAGGTTTGGGTAATGGACCCAAGGTTGTTTAATGTATAATGGTATGAGTTTTAATATATTTGAAGGTAAGACAATTCTAGATGGATATTATATGTCATTCCATTTCTGGTGGTATGTGGAACGCCACACAACTCCTCATAGTTAGAGAGATATGGCCATGAGAAGTTGGAGAACCCAGGTTTGGGTAATGGACCCAAGTTTGTTTGATGTATAATGGTATGAGTTTTGAAATATTTATAGGAAAGACTATTATAGATGGATATTACATTTCATGCCATTTCCATTGGTATGTGGAACGTCACATAACTCCTCATGGTTAGAGAGTTATGGCCATGTGAAGTTGGAGAACCCTCATGAGTCATCTAGAAGCCCCAAAAGGTTAAAGTAGTCAAAGTGGTTTAAGAGATTTTAGAAGGTAAATAATAAAGTCAAGTGATGAGTGTACTATAAGTCAAAGTGAATACAAAATAAACTATTTAAATAATAAAGTTAATGGAGAAATTAGAAGTGGGTTAACCCTAAAATAAGGAAAGTGGGTTAAGATGGTTAAAAGGTAACCCCTTGATGAAGCTACATGAAAGTATAAATAAGATGCAAGTCTCTCTCATTTTAATTACACTTAAGCATATTGAATATATACAGGTGAATTAGGTAACCAAAGGATATCTAAGCCAAATTTCAGAGGGAAGGTGAAGTAAAGAAGATCAAAATTCAAGGGAGGATAAATTCTTTTGATGATGCTTTCTAAGGTATGTTATTTACAGGTCATCTCACCATTTTCGTAATAATGTTTTTTCTATAATGATTCAGACCATGAAATTGGGAGGCCATTGAGGAAACATATCCAAGTAGTTGTTATACAAATTCAAGCTTGTGGGTCATTGCATTTTTGGAGTTACACTTCGTGGAATATAGGGTTTGTGGCTAGTCCTGAAACTAGTCTAAAACAAGTGTTTCAGGTAAAAACATAATAACTTCTTCATAATATATCCAAATTCAGTAAGACCAAATGTGTTGGTTATAGTATAGTATGTAGTATTCTTTGTACAATTTTCATATCCATACAACAAATATTCCGTGCAGGGCACACTCCACAAGTTCGCTCTCTAGAATAAGCCAAAATTCAACAAGGTATGCCATTTTTGCTATAACTCCTTTTATGAGAGGTTCCAAGTAGTGACACCTGGAGGAATTGCACAAAACACACTGAAGAACATTGTGTACTATTTTCATATCTTTATTCATTACATGCACATAGTTATGATTATTTCAAGTTAGGGTTGTTGACTAATCCAAAACTAGTCATGTGAGACTAAAGTAAAGTTTGATGAAAATGCTAGTCTCTTGTTGTTAAAGTTAATGAAGGTTTGCAGGTATGTGATCATATACACTAGGTCTATTACAGATTTACAAATCAAATTTGGATGATGAAATTGATGAGGGCTTTTGGTTGAGGTACATGTTGGGTACATGGTTGAGACAAGTAGTTGATGAGTTGGCACATACATGAGGTGTATAGTTGATGATGTTGGTACATATTGATGAGTAGTTTATATATGATTGGTACATACTTGGTACATGGTTGGAGGCACTTGTTAGTAGTATTGTTAACACATGGTTTATGGATGATGTAGCATACTTGTATTGGTATATTATTAGAAGCACATATTGATCTTGGTGATAATTATGAGTTGTTGTGTTATGATTGGTTGATGCACTTGTTTATGGTACAAGTTGATTATAGGTTGTTTTGTATAGGTTGGTGCATGGTTGATGCACTTTTTTATGGTACAAGTTGACTACAGGTGGAGGTACAGGTTGGTGCATTGTTGATGCACTTGTTTATGGTATAGGTTGGTTACAGGTTGGTGCATGGTTGATGCACTTGTTTATGGTATAGGTTGATTACAAGTTGAGGTATAGGTTGATGCATGGTTGATACATGGTTCAGGTTATTTTTACAAGATGTTTAGTGCAGGTTGACTGGTACAGATTTACAACAATATATCTCACAGTGATAGTGTGACAGTGGTTCCATCATTCTACTTCTACGTCAGGGCGGTTGGATGGGGAAAGGATAGGTGGTTTTAGCCACCTTCCGGTTGTAGCCAGAGAACATAGGGGGTTGTAGCTTCCTTCTGGTTGTAGCCAAAGAATTGGGGAGTTGGAGCTTCCCTCAAGTTGTAGCCTGATAAATTATGGGGTTGGAGCCTCCTTCTAGTTGCAGCTGGTAAACAAAGGAAGTTGGTGCTTCCAATGAATGTAATTCTTAAATACATATAAGAAAAAACATTCCCTGGTTTTCTCCCACTTTGGGTTTCCATGTAAAACACTGGTGTACTGTGTATGTGTGCGATTTCTCTTTTTTTCGTTGTTTATTTACTCTGCAACTATTGGATGATAATTCTATATTGATATAACACTTGCATTTTATGGTGAAAAAGGATTACATTGCTCTATTACTAATTCACCCCCCCTCTCAGTAATCCAACAACGAGGACAAACCCACTTATTGAGGTGTGGAAAATGAAATGGTTCATTTTCAGATGCATAATCAATTTCCAATATGCCACTTTTGTTGCTTCTTTTGTTTTTCTTTTTAGGGCTATGGAAGCTCTTCTTCCTCTTCAAATATGTCTCCAAAGTGCCCAACCCAAGAGAGAAATCATAATCCATGATGTCAAGATTGTTGGCATCATTCAACAGTCTTTTCACCAAACCAATCAACTGTTTGGTCTTTCTCAAAGTGGCAGGAGGACTGTTTCGAAGCCACTCTAAGTATCCAAACAAATCCTCTCTAGCCAATTGAAGTCCTTTGACATCTCGATCAACATTTTCTCTAGCCATAATAGTTGTGTTAGCATCTAGATCAAGGCTTGGAGCCTCTATACTTATATCAGGAGGCACATTGAATGAATTGAGTGTTGCATCTTGGTCCAATAAAGGGTTTGAATCCCCTAAAGAAGAATACAACCAATCCACCTTTATGCCATGCTTACAAATGTTGTCGTGAATAGACCATGGAAAATCACAAGCTATAAAATTGGTACGATACCAAGTGACAAGATATTGCTTATTGAGCTTAGTTTGACTTCTAACCCAACAAGTGTGAGATATACTCTCATGAGGTTTGCAATCACTATTTGAAATTCTTCTAGCCTTTTCTATTGTTGATTCAAGCTGCTTCTCTTTCTTGTAGTTGTTCAAATACCCTTCTTTTTTCAAAATTTCCTTGAATCAGTAAAAAGGTTCCACATTTGTCAAGAGGATATAGAACAACCAATCCATCCTATGGGCACATTTTTTTCTTCGATAAGATAGAAAGTTTGTGTTCAAGTAACTATGGTATGACTCAACAACAATGTTTGTCTCTTGCTTTTCATGGGTAAAATCTCGATAGCCTTTGACCCACATCCCTAAATATAAAAAACCAATTTAGTGGAGATATCTCATTTTTATGAAACAAAAAAATGGAAACACAAGAACGATTATGTGGACTTACTAATCTTATCACCGGTAACCAAATTCTTCTAAAAATAGTCCAAAAAATTCTCTTCATTTGTGAATTTGATGAAAACACGATTGATTGCATTGCCGACTTCATCTTTGGAACAATTCTTCATGATACAGACTAGCTCATTGAACATATCTTTCGCATTTTCTAGACTATTAGCCAAACAATTCACATTTTTTATCCATGCCCTCTATACATGCCAAACACACAAGATCAGTTCGATCCTTGTGATCCTCCTGCCACATTCAATTCATTTTAGGTGAGACAATTTTCGTGTAAATATAAGTTACAATGTAAAATAACAAATTTGAATTTATGTCAAAGAGACAATTTCAGCCAATGTATCATCAACCATGAAGGCATTCACTTTCCAATCAGGACGTATTTGGTAACACTTATGCATGAGGTGCTCCAACCATAGTGCAATATCTTCTGATGTGTTTGATGATGCCACCACCCATGCTACTGGCACCCCACTTTGTTGTTCATCAAAAGCCATGAATGTGTACACCTGATACTGTCATATTAAAAAAACATATGTAGTCCAATTTAGGTCACCAATAATACTAAACTAGCCAACTCAAATGGTTATATTAAATCAATCATTGACAACACACTCACCCCATATTTATTTGTATTGAATGTTGAATCCATGGCTATTATGCTATTATGAGATAGCCTGACCATGGTATCCAATATCCATTTTGTTTGGATTCCATCTATGAAAGGGAAATTTCCACCATTGGGCTTCTGGTAAAAGAAAAAATCATCCTTGTGTTTTTCATACCAAATGTTCACACTCTTTTCATCCTTTTTGTTCAACTAGTAGTTCCTCTTCATCAAACGATTCTAGATATTCACAACATCTTTTTTGCATAAGAAAAAGTCCCTATCTCGATCTACCACATCCATGTCAACATATTTCTTTATGCGCACTTTACACACTGTGTCAATAGGCACTTCCAAAAAAAAACAACTTTCCACATATGAAACCATGTCCCTTGAAAGCCTTGGCTTATGCTTGGACCTAGACTCACCTGAAGTGTCATGTTCGCCATGACAGGGTCATCCATTCTCATCTTCATGCTCATACATGTTATATGTCAAAATTTCTAATTAGGGCTTTGAACCATAACCTTTACTATAAAATGGCACTGACAACACTTCTTTTGCACAAATGATTGTGTTGTCTCTTTTCCTCTATTGTCATGTGGGCCATATGAGCAAGCATAATCGCATAAGAAATTGTGAAATTTTAATACATATGATAAATAATAAAGTTCTATTGTTACCAAAAAATAATGAATAAACTTTTAAAATACTTACAACTCATATATCTTGACAACACTAGCCCTTGAGGTTGGGGGTTTGTTTTGTCGGTGAATGAAAGTGCATAGAGCTATTGGATTCTTTTCTTATCCTCTAATAAAGTTAGGAACTCTAAGTAAAGGGATTCTTGCAACTCGATCAATGCTCAATTTGTTTCCATATACTTCAAACCATACCAAATCTTCATTAGAAAAGATGATGTTGTCTTTTGGGTCTTACACCTAGAGGTCCACGATAGTCTTCCATTTCTTTAACATTTTGTATCAATGTCTACAAACAATGTGCAAACATATTAGGAAAAATGTAACACCAT
>SNQJ01S0135760.1:8561-25542 GCA_010110895.2 Picea sitchensis
AACCAACCAAAGTGAAGATAGCAAAGTATATTCAATGACAACCTATGCATATGATCAAGGAATTATGCAATAAAATAAGAGTGATTTTATGGGAAAGGGACATGCCACTATATTATATTAAATGAAAGTAGAAGATACAACCAAATCGCCTTGGTGTCGCAAGCTTCCTTTCGGTGGTCCTTTGTTCTAACACACACATTTGCTCCAAAACTTGCATGAAGAAGATCCATTATGTCTTGATGGACAAATGGAGGCCTCAAGCATTAATTCAAACAGGATTCCTCACACAATTCTGAATCTATTCTTTCATCAATTCTTTATTCAATCTTGCTTAACCTATTCCTTGAGAAACCTTTCATTATATAGGAGAAGGAGAGATGGTTTAAAGGGATGAGGATGATCCCACTAAATCTGAGAAGTCAATAGGATGCCAACCATGCGAATGGCAACTCAATTTCTAGAAGATCCTCTTCTAGAACCTTTGTAACTTCCTCTTCCTTTTAAGCTTTGAAGCAAGTTCGCACCCTACCTATAGAGCAAACTGCGAACATCTCGCACTCCAAGTATAGGGTTGCCTGCGAGAATCAGGGTTTCTCGCACCCTACAATACATGTAGCCAACGAACTCATCTTAAAAATATGTTTTATGGAAGAAGACAATGGTCACTTTTCTCAGGCAAAAGGTCCTTATGAGGGCCTGAACACACAACTGTAGAGACACCACTAGTGTGACCAAAATAATGTGTAACAGAATGCCCCCCAAAGTATGAGGCTGGAACTCATGACAGCCAAAATATTTTGTAAAATGCGTGTGTGTGTGTCAGAAACAAGGATCGCATCTAATCAAAAACCTGTAAACAATCAAGCATCTGCAAAATATAATACCAGTTCTGAGGTAGGCATTCCCATGCTCAGACCACAAATGAATGAAATCATAAATGTAGGCCATGGCCACCAATCATACACCGTGGATCCATGTCATCAAAATACTACATAACCACCAGGAATACACTATGGATCTATGTTAGAAGACTTAGATTACGACATAGCCACGCGACATACAAAGTGGATCTATGTGTCAATACAAATCATAAATACTCCAGCGCAACCTAGGCCAAAAATATGAGACCCGGGGTCTTCAATCCTGTCGTCTGAAAAAGTATGAATCTAGCCATGTGATTACATGTGTCGAAGTCGAACATGGTAGAAACCACTTAATTACCGATCATTGATGAAAACCATTAACAAGTGTGAGGGAAATCACCATTGATTTCAATGACTCCCAAGGTACCTAAGTACAATCCGAGCGAATGTGAATAAATGAGTTGAAGTTGAACACTCGGCAGAATCTCTCGATCAGGGACCAATGATGTGAATCCACTGTCAAAAGCAAAGAGACCTGCCATTAAGGCATGCAAGTTCTAAGGTACTAAATGATTTCTAAGTCTTATTCACGAATAATGAGTTGGAGTCGACGGAAAAAGACTCGTCACAGGAGGGCCTTGATGTATCCCCCATCAATGACACGAAATAAGTAACAGATTTTGAGGGTAAGTCAAAGTACGAATATGATTTAAAACGGACACAAGGAAGGCCGACATGGTAAGAATTAACAACTACAGATGGTCGACTCAATAGAGGGCTTGTTTGGACTTCTCTTGAACATATGAACGACACGACAATGGTCTTGGAACTTGGAAGCATTGACTCAAAGATGACCCAAGATATGACCTTGTAATAAGTTAGACGAGAGACAAATGGATTTCCAAACCCGGATTCAAATGACGAACAGGGGGTGTCATGTTCAAGAGTGACGCTTACTGCCATTAATACAAATACCAAAACACATCCCTTTCCCAAAATTTTCCCCACCTTTTCTGGCGAGTACCTCTTTATTTTTACACAAGCTTGAGGAGGATAACATATGCTTGTCGATGTAAGCTCATCCTTCGGATGAGTTCCTCAGAGTATATTTAATGAACCCTAGGAAGGAGTGGTTCGGTCCCATAAGGGCCTTTCGATGTTTGTTTAACGAGTCCAAAGATAGAAAACTTGGGGTTTTTCATGTTTTGAGAGTCTGAAAAACACTTAAAGAGAACTCTCCCAGTTCCTTTTTCGTAAACTAGTTCGACGAGACCGAAAAAGTGATAAACTATCGCTCATCGAACATTTTCTTCAAATACTTTTACGAGCGTGAAAAGAACAAGATCGCTCGGCAATCTTTTCGTTTTTATGGAGCGTGAAAAGAGATTAAAGGATACTCCCTTATTTTCGTTGTTTTCGTGTTACCATGACGAGTACGAAAAGATAACAAAAGTATACTCGGTTCCGTTCTCGTGTATTTTCGAGCACGAGAACGAACGAAGACTGAGCTTGAGGTTTTTCCTACAAAACCCTAAAAAGGTATTCGCACATGTGACGAAAAAAAGAAAAAATACTCGTACACCATCATTCAGGCTTCTAGGTCACCTACCTATGAAAAACCATACTCACAAGGCTATTAGGTTATTAGGTTTTGAAACAAAATAATATAAAAAATATAAAAAATCAATAAGAAATAGTAAAAAAGTGAATAAAAATGGGTAAAAATCCCTTTTTACCATTTCATTGTTACTTTGTCAAAAACTTGTCCAACACACCTCTTTTTTCCCCAAATTTCTTTGCTCGATTACGAGAGGTACAAGTGATCATTCGGCAAACGATTTCGGCCAACAAGGTAATCTCCCAATTCTTCAACTTTTTCATGGATTAAAATTGATTTTTATTGGAAAATTTAAGTGTTTGAGTCCATTTTAGGGTCGGTGGGTGCGCTCAGGCATTCTCGCAGGTGAGCCATTTGGGACCTGCGAGATTCTCGCAGGTGGGCTTCAGTGCACTTGTGAGAATCTTGCACTGTGTGCAAGCTTCACCTACGAGGGCCAAAAAATGGATTTTCATGCATGTTTTTACTCAATAAAAATTTATGCAAGAGGTTCAAACAAGTTGCTAACTTCCTTCTCATGGCTCCATTACAGGTATTGATCATCACGATGTTGGAATGGAGGGAAGGAGAACACGAGGAGGATGATTCCATTGCCATAAATGATCCGGGTACAGTTGTTGCCCTCCGAGAATGTGGGCTCTTAAAAATTTTCAGGATCCTGGGCATGAGAGCCCAACTTAGGTTGTTAGAGTACCTAGTCCACATGTGGGATGTGGATCAACAAGTATTTCATATAGGGGTCCACACGCTTTCACTAGATATCAAAGATATCTATTTTCTGACGGGTTTGTCACGATGTGGATACCATGCTACTCTGATTGGAGGTAGAGGTGGCGGACTTCCTAAGAGCGAGTATGTTCGCCAATATTGTGTTCCTGAGGCGAAGAGAAGCAAGGGTAAGGTTTCCATCTGGGGTGTCCAAAATCTGACCTTGCGGACTATCTTGTTTACCATTGCACGCATGGTCAGGAGCGCTGCTCCGCACATGGCTCTCCAGAACTATTTCCAATATGCAATAGAGTGCACAGAGCCTCAGGTTTTCAACTGGTCAGACGCAGTTCTCCGCAGTATAAAGAGGCAACTGACAAAGTGCAGAAGGGGTGACCTAAAGCAGTTTGGGTACGGGTCACTTTGGTGTCATTCTTCCTTGAGAGGATCCCACTGCTGCATCTACAGGTAGATTGGGGTTTATCGGCCCCACAGGATCCGAGGATGTTGAGGTGGTGTAACCTCATGGCTCGACACGTAGCAGGGCCTATAATCAAATATAACGATTCATTTTTTGACTAGTTGAGGCCCCAGATGCTGATGATCGATGACTATGCATACGTCGGCTTGGATTTCTGAGGAGATCCGGATTTGGTTCTGCCTGAGGATGCTCAGTGGGGTGACTTAGGTAAGAAGTACACATTTTGTTCTTTTTTAATGTTTTTGTAAATTTTATTATATAAAATGTTTTTATGTCTTTGATCCAAGGACTAATCAAAAATTTCTTTTGACGACACAGATGTGGGGCCGTATTGACCTCCAGGAACGTCTCCCAGTCAGAGACGAGTAAAAGTGGCTCCAGTGGCAAGATGGGATGTTGAGGACTACGAGGCAGTTGAACAAAACTTAGAGGGAATGACTGCGGATGTCTCGAACATCGCTATTGGGGAGATCCCAAGGCGTTATCAACGCCATACTGTGGGCGTGTCTTAGTCTCTTAGTCGACTGCTCCATAGGGTAGCCCGAGCAGTTGTATGTTACCGTGAGCGTCATCTGTGATGCTAATTTGTAGAAGCCATGGGCTTCATATATTTTGATATTTTGGTCTTTGGACAAAAAAAATTTGTAAAACTNTTTGTATAATATATGTGATGTGTGATTGGTTTTATAAAAGTCTCAGATATCTGTCTGACACATAATTAGCTAAAGCATCAGTCAATGTATTTAGACATCTAGGAATGTGTTGATATTCGATATAATCAAAATGACGTTCCAAGAGGCGAATTCATAGATATACCCGTAATAAAGTAGGACTCAGGATAGCATAGACATTACTTAACTGTAGCACTACTAGTTGTGAATCAAGTCGTATAACCAGGTGGCGAATACCAAGCAAAATAGCACTAGTCAACAACTCGATGACGGTGCTATATTCTGCGATATTATTGGTCGCATGACCGAGGAAAACACCTCGTAGACTGATAAGTTCATTTGTAGGTGCATAAATTGCCCATGCAGCAGAAGCAAGGTTCCGAGTGCTACAACCAGTGCCATCGACGAAGCCAATGTGGGGTAGTAAAGACTCTGACATATGAAAACCAAGCACAACGCGAGGTAAGTGGTCGAGGGTAGAAACCAAATAACGAAAAAGCACACTAAAGTAACACACAAAAGTATGATACAATAAAATACAAGCACTCATTCGCATATGATCTAGGCATAGTACTTCTTTAAGTAAAGCCCATTTCCAGGTTCACTCAAAGGGATACCATCGTAGTCCACCAACTCGTAGGCTCCTTTCTCCAACACCCGTCTAACGATATAAGGGCCTCGCCACATAGCCTCAAATTTTTCGGCTCCCAATAAATCTCGATCTTGTTCATAAAGGAGAACTAGATCACCTTCAGAGAAAATGTGTGGCTTGACATGTTTGTCGTATTGGGCTTTGACGCGTTTCTTCTAGGTTTCTATAACCAGGGTGGCATCGTGAGGGGTTTCGTTTAGTTGCATAAGATACAACAGACGTTCTTCTTCAGCGGAAGTGTTTGGGAGAAATTCAAAGACTAGCTTTAGAGACGGTATCTCACATTCAATCGACAAGATGGCTTCGAGACCATAAACTAACTGGAAAGGTGTAAACCCGGTAGCAGACTTGATGGATGTTCGGTAAGCCCATAATGATGAGGACAACATCGTGTGCCAACTCGTTTTGTGAATCCCTATCATTCGTCGAAGCATGGTAATGAGGACTTTGTTTATTGCTTCAACCTGGCCATTGGCCTGTGGGTAATAGGGCGTTGAGTTTTCATGGCGAAGACCCAACTTTTCGGTGACTTCTGACATCATGAAGTTTCTAAAGTGGCTACCGTGATCAGTAACGATAGCTTGAGGAACACCAAACCGAGCAATGATGTGATTGAATATGAATAGTGTTGCGGTCTTTCCAGTATTGTCGAATGTAGGCATTGCCTCAACCCATTTCGTAAAATAATCTACGGCTACAATAATGTATCCATGCCCCCCGGTCGAGTGAGGGTGACATGTCATGAAATCGATACCCCATTTCGCAAAAGGTCCAATGGAGACTACAGGGTGTGGTCGTATTTTGTTGTTGTAGGTTTGGCAAGCGTGGCATTTTTGGACAACGATAATAAAATCGTTGAATAAAGAAGGCCAAAAATACCCAGCTCATAAGATCTTTTGGGCAGTAGCATACCCAAACATGTGGCCACCACATGCTCCAGAATGGCAGTCATTTAGGGCTTTCTCGGCTTCATCAAATGTGAGGCATCGTCGAAAAATGGAGTCGATCCCACGATGATAAAGAGTATCACCGAGGATAATATACTGACGGGCTTGGTAGCGGATTCGACGGCGGTCAGTGCTAGACAAATCGGGCCAAAAAGTCTGAGTTTGGAGATATATAATAATATCCCCATACCAAAGGTCATCGGAACTGATCAGAAAAATGGATTCATCGAGTAATGAATCCTCTGCTACATTTTTCGTCTCAGAACAGGGAAGGTCGCGTATCAATTCGGCAAACACCAAGGATTTCTTGGACTTAGAACATTTGAATTCTAAGTCAAACTCCTGGACTATTACGATCCATTTGGAGTATTTTCCCCTTAGCAACTGGCATGTAAGAATGTGTTGCATAGGGTTGCAGTTGGAAATCACAGTAGTCTTGCGTAGAAGGATATAGTGCCGGAAACATTGAACAGCTTGGACGGCGGCCAAGGCCAGTTTTTCAACATGTAAATATTTGGTTTCGGTAGTCGTGAGACTCCGAATCAAATAATAAATGACATGTTTTTCATGAGAATCATCCTCCTAGACTAGAACCATATCAATGGTATAGTCCGAGGCTGCGAGATACAATAAATAATTGCGACTGTAATCGTGTGGGAAAAGTAGTGAGGTACGAGTTAAAGTCAGTTTTAAAGCGTTGAAATCTTTGTTGGCAGTGGTATCCCATACGAACTCAGAACCTTTCTTGAGCAGTCAAGTAAATCCAAGAGTTAACTCAGCATAATTTGGGATGAAACGACGGAGAAAGTTTGTCTTCCCTTGCAAACTTTGTAGCTGGCGAAGTGAGGTAGGAGGAGGGAGATTTAGAATCACCTCGACCTTCAAAGGATCTACCCTAATCCCTTGACGTGAAACAATAAAGCCCAGAAGTTGGCCGGATTCTACACAAAAAACGCATTTGTGCGGGTTTAGGCGTATACGGTAAAACTGACATTGAAGGAAAATGGCTCGGAGGTGTGCTGGATGATCGACACGGTGCATGGAATCAGCCGGTAGGTCACCGAGATATGGTTGGACAATGTTCTTTATATCATGAAAGGCATAAGATATAGCATGTTGAAAAGTTGCGCCGACATTCTTTAAACCAAAGGGTAGTTTTCAGTAGGCAAAAGTGCCCCAAGGACAAATAAAAACGGTCTTGTGTTGGTCAACGGGTACGATATTGATTTGATTATATCCAGAGAAACCATCCATCAAAGATAAGATTTCACTCCCGGCACAATCGTCGATGATCCAGTCAACGAAGGGGGTGGGAAAGTTGTCTTTAGGACAAGCTTTGTTAATATCCCTATAATCAACGCACACGTGGATCATACCTTGTTTTTTGTTAACTAGAACAAGATTGGAAACCCAGTTAGTTAGAGCCACAGGGTAAATAAAGCCAGCTTTAAAAGGTTTCTCAACTTCATGCTTGATAACAACTACTTTACGTGGGTGGACCGGACGAAGTCGTTGCCGAACGAGTTTAGCGCCCGGGTATGTCTTAATCTCATGTACAACAATGTCGGGGTCAATACAAGGCATTTCTTCATAGCTCCATGCGAAGACGTCACAAAATTCTTGGAAAAGAGACTTGTAGGTGACAACTTCGTCATTGGAACACAAAGCTTCGATATGCACATTTTCGACAACTCCAGGTTTAATGGATATGTTGAGGGGGATGGTGGGTGAGATATTACTTAAGTTCCCTTCGTAGAACATATCGTGTGTAGACTCAGAAATGGTAGAAATGACGACAACAGTCGACGGAGTCGAGATCCGTTGGTAACTCTCAATGGTGTGTTGTTCCAGGAAGAGAATGGAACGATGATGTCCATCATCCCAAGGGGTATCTTCCATGGACATAACAGACATAATTATCTCTTCTGTAGGAAAAATGACACGTAAAGGATCTGAAGATAGATCACCAAGAGAGGGGGTAGAAGGGGTTGTCGATTGAATGGCTTGATAAGCGCATTCGACCGGACTTAAAGGCATTTGGTCACCATAGCGAAGATGATCATCGAGGCTGGGTACTATCCATGGGTCAGAAGAAGCAGGGGTTTCGCGAACAGAGGTTGAAATCATGTTGATCGAGGCGACAGACGGATGTGGAATATCATGTGGTGGAATGGGGAAAGTACCCATCAAAGAGGAATCTTTAAGAAGAACCACGCTGACATTCTCATATCCAGGGGGGGTTTTCACAATGAAAGGAACATTGCTGGTATGTGTATCAAAGTTGAAGAAGGCCAATTGGTCCACCATAATTACTTTTCCTTGATGTGGGAAACGTATGACATGGAAAATAGTGGACACAATTGCACGCATGGAATCGATCCAACTACGACCAAGTAGAAGGTTGTAATCGAGAGGAGCGTCAAAGACCTCAACTTCAACTTTGACCGTTTTGCCTTCTAACGTAATAGGCAATGAAGGGAGGACACTATAAGGCTTAAAACCAGAGCCATTAAAAGCTTTGAGCATGTTGTGTGATTCGGTTAAGGGAGGAGAGCCGATGGCTTTCCAACAGGTAATAGACATGGCACACGTCGAGGCACCCTCATCAATAACTGTTCTACAAATGTTCTTGTCGGAGACAATAACTTGTATTTGAAATGCGAGTTGAGGGGGTAACCTTGGAATGTGATCTTCCAAGTCGAAAATTATTAAATTTGTATCCGTAGGGTCGATTCCACCAAAAGCTTTCAACAGTGCCTTCCGTTGTGTGGGACAACTCTGAAGGACTTCGAGGGCTGGCATCGCGGATGGTGCTTGGGCCAGATCTTCTACAATACTGTAGTTCCGAGTAGCACGCGCATGAGGATTGAAAGCAGACTTTCAAACAACACCCTTCAGGGGAGGGTGAAGAACTGTGTCTAGGCTCGGTCCTTCGAGATGAAGAGGACCGTTGGTAGGTGGATCCGATGGAGATGGTTGGACCAAGAAATGAGGTATTTCATCAACCTTCTCTTTGGAGGAAGAATAATCTTTGGCTCGAGTGGTAAGTGTGATGCCATTCTTCTTTGAATCACCTGTACACATTAAGACATAGGATGTAGTGGAGGGGGAAGGTTGGTCATGAATGACCAATNACCCTCATCAATAACTGTTCTACAAATGTTCTTGTCGGAGACAATAACTTGTATTTGAAATGCGAGTTGAGGGGGTAACCTTGGAATGTGATCTTCCAAGTCGAAAATTATTAAATTTGTATCCGTAGGGTCGATTCCACCAAAAGCTTTCAACAGTGCCTTCCGTTGTGTGGGACAACTCTGAAGGACTTCGAGGGCTGGCATCGCGGATGGTGCTTGGGCCAGATCTTCTACAATACTGTAGTTCCGAGTAGCACGCGCATGAGGATTGAAAGCAGACTTTCAAACAACACCCTTCAGGGGAGGGTGAAGAACTGTGTCTAGGCTCGGTCCTTCGAGATGAAGAGGACCGTTGGTAGGTGGATCCGATGGAGATGGTTGGACCAAGAAATGAGGTATTTCATCAACCTTCTCTTTGGAGGAAGAATAATCTTTGGCTCGAGTGGTAAGTGTGATGCCATTCTTCTTTGAATCACCTGTACACATTAAGACATAGGATGTAGTGGAGGGGGAAGGTTGGTCATGAATGACCAATTGGGCCTGTTGTTGAGAAGGAAAGGGTTGTGACAACATGGTCGGGGTAGGCGGTTTCGGGGTCCCTTGAAGGAACTTAGTAACCTCTGCTCGTCTGGGACAATCCTTGGTGTAGTGATCATCACCATAGATAAGACAAGGGTATTGAGGTTTGCGCTTATCCTTATCTTCAACAGGTTGTGTTTTGATCTTCTCAAATTGCGGATTATTTTTATCCTCCTTATTCTTACCCTTCCCTTTTCTGGATTTATTCTTTTCGATAGGGGTGGATTGAACAGAGTTCACCTCAGAAGTCTTGCTAGCGGGAGGAGTAGGAGACATAGCATGTTGAACATTAGAAGCAACGGACTTGGGGTTGGTGGTAGAGGCTTGTGCGGAGTGGGGTTGGGCGTTGAAAGTGCCAATCACACCATCAGCCGCATGAGAAGCAACAAGAGTAGTTGAAGTAGCAGTAGTAGAAGGACGAGGTGTGTCAGGGAGCAAATCGTAAAGAGTACCCGTTTGTGAGTAAACGAGGTCAAGGTATTGAGCACGACTGATCGCCTATTCTTCTGTGACAACTCCACCCATGGCAATGTCATGAGCGATATCATTCACGAATGATTCCGTGAACCACTTTTCCAGTAAATGATCGGGGAGCTCAAGTTTGATGAGACGTCGTCTCCGTCGCCATTCATGAATGTGATCAGAGATATGAGTGGCTTTGGTTTGTTTGAAAGAACTAAAAATTTCAGTTCTCGTTTCGTATCGGATCGGTAACTGGTAGTGGGTGAGGAAATCCATGGCAAGGGTGTTAAAGTCAGTGAAGAAACCTCATGGTAATTCTATATACCACTTCGCGGCGGAACCCGTGAGAGTTCGCTGAAAAAGACGTAAATTAATAGAGTCATCCATCAAAGAGTTGGATGAACACCAAAGGTGGAAAGTCATTACATGATTGTTCGGGTCCTCTCCTGGTTTACCATCGAACTTAGGAATGTTGGAAGGTAGTTTGGCCGGTATGGCGGGCCATTGAGGAGAGTGACGAATATGATCGTTTAAAATTCTAGACAGATCAGGGAGGTCTAGGGTGGCTAAAAAAGGTAACTATCTATTCACGTGAGGGTATTGGTGACTTTGGGGAGGAAGTCCCGTAGGTATGCCAGTAGGACCGTAAGCAGTTTGCATATAATGCGAAGATCCAGGCAGATTCAGTTGTTGGTGTGGAGGTATGTAATTTATAGGGTTGTATTGTTTAGGGCGGTTCCCTTGAATAGGGACATTGGGTCCAGTGTTCAAGCCCCAAATGGAATTGGACAGACCTGGATACAGTTGGCCCATACTAGGCGGTATGAAAGAGCTAGCTTGAGGTTGTTGTCCCCCAGTCGATTGAGGGTTATTTTGGATAAGATAGTTTCAATACTGGGCCAATTCTGCAGGTATGTTATGTCCAGTGGGTGGGGTAGGTGGGGGTTTCCCTCCAATAGGAGGTTATGTCCCAAATGGGATTTGACCTCCAGGGTGAAAATGTCTGCCAACAGAAATCTAGTAATTAGGTGTGAAAGACTGAATGGTGCCACTAGGGTCGGTTCCTCTAATAGGGGATGGAAGAGACCCTCTGGAAGGGGGTTGAGGAAGTCTCGGAATAAAACCAGGAACAAGATGGTGCCCAGAAGGAGTGGAAATGCCAGGAGTCTCGGATGGGATTTGTGTAGGAACGAGAATAGAAGCATTCAATGCATGATATCCGGGAGGAAGTGTCGAGGTGAGTCTGGGTGAAAGCAGTGTGCCAATGGGGGCCTGGCTAGCCACCCTATTCCTGGTATGAAGATTCGTAGTATTTGGGACCATTGTTTAATGGGCCATTTGAAGGGGGACAATCAAGATATGGTCAGTTGGTTGAGCGTTTGAACCAGGGAAATAATAGGTAGAGTAAAAGGTATCGCGTCTGGATCGGATGTTTCGGGCGACTCAGGTGTGACAGTGATATCAATACCTGCTTTTGAGCCAAAGAGATCCCATCTAAAAATGCCAGTAGTCGAAAAAGGATCCTGACCTTCAGGGCCTCTGAAAGGTCCGGTTGGTAATCCAAAAGACTCAACAACAATATCTCTAGATGAATTCACTCGAACAATATGTCTCACAGAGTCGGGAGGAAGTCACAAGCCCTCTCGAGAATCTGTAATTTAGAATTGTTTTAAAGAGTCGATTCTTTCTAGTCGTGGAGTGGCAATGTCTTGGACTTCACTCTGTTGAGGAGAGCCCTTCGGTGAGTTGGTAGGTAAGGGTTGAAAACCTTCCAGATATTCTGGGGGTAGTCTTTGCATTCTACGTGAGTGGCGTGGAGGGTCAATGGTGATCGAGCGAAAATCTCACGAAATAAATTCTATGGCCAACTTACAGAAACAGATAGCATGCACTAGTAAAATCTAGGAATCAAAATCAAGCAAACAAGACCTTCCTATTCCAAAATCACTAGTTGGTGATGAAATTCGACGTCGAGACAAGAAGGGGCTGAGCTAGGGTGGAAGAGTTACGTTGACGACCTGCTTAACGGACTGACACCTTGGTGCAAGCTCCCACACATAATTGTGGGTATACCCTCCAAGGAGCCCGAGTGAGTCTGGCCAATGTCGATTCCAGGTACCGTGAAGACTTACCCCTCCACAGTCACCTTGTGTAAGACGCTAAGAATATAGGCTACTAAAGTTACCACAAACAACAATGATGCCTGGGGGAACAATCAACAGTCCGATCCACACGCAAGGGCAAAGTATCTAGCCCGAAATCAACTTGAGAGGCTTCCACTCATCATTGCGGGTATACCTTCAAGCGACCCCCATAACACGTGTAATCTCTACACCTAGATCAACAAAGCAGGGTGAGTAACTCTGTCAATCTCAATGCGACCTCATGTTTGGCCCTTGTGTGAGAAGGGCTTCCCAGGAAAAAATGTTGCAAATAGAATTTGATACTCCCTATCACAAGATACTATTGTGTGTTTTGCGCTTTGGAGAGTGTGTCTCACTATCTATTCCGAAGCTCTAGCCTAGCTAATATTGGTGCAAAAGAGCCCTAGAAAAAGTTATTAGTTGAATTTTAAAGTTGTGCAATATTGTTAAAGGTTGTTGTTACGCAAAGGGAGACGAAAATGAAACCAATGTTGTGTAAGACTCTAACCCAACAATGCATAAATAGAAATGAATGATACAAACTTGTGTTCGATGAATTCTATCTACAACGGGAAAAAAGGAGTTTTCTGGAACAATGCAAACTGCAATGTACGATCTCTTTTGAAATGTAGTACCAAACAATCATTGACAATGTATATTCACTATTCGTTCTCTTTCAATACTTGAATGCCAATATTTTTTGAATAAATGATTGCTTAAAAGAAAAGTCTTTAATTTTTATTTTTTTTTAGAAACCAAAAAATAGGGATGGAACTAAGAAAAAATAAGCAACCAATGAAAATAAAATACTCAACAAACACCCAAATCGATCTTTCAATGGAGATAAAAAATAAAAAGTTGACAAGGAAAAGTCTCTTCAAATGCACATGAACAAAGAATTTTCCAAGCATCAAGTAATCTAAAACGACAATTAATCCCAACTTTTAATCCAATCAAAGACTTTTTGACCAAACAAGCACTCAGATCTCAGAATCAGAGATTAAACCCTTGCTAACAAAAGGTCAAGAAGTAAAAATTGGGAAAAAGAGTAAGAAGAGTTTTCGATTTCCAAAAACCAATCAACCGCAAGAATTGAAATCAAGAAACAATCAAACACTGGCAAAAGAAGTTCTTCTGAGGTCAACAAACAAATATGGGCATAAAAAATGCAAGCAAACCTAATCCAAAACTTTTACAAATGAGTTCACAGCCTGGTAGTGGGGTACATTGCAAGAATTAGGGATTCTCGCAGTCTAGATAAAGGCAAGGTGCGAGAAAGTCACACTGAACTAAACAGTAGGGTGCGAAACATCAATGATTCTCACAGGTCACAGAGAGGTACAGTGCGAGAGGGTTTGTAATCAAGAAAATTTTTGAAAAGGGACAAAATTTTTGAGTGAACTTCTGGGTCCAGAGAGTCTATAAGGGTCTCCTACAGACTCGGAGACTGGTTGGTAATGAAAAAAGTAGGTTGAGAGCAAATGGCCAACAAAAAACTACAAAATGAGTCGTTCCCCAATGGAGTCGCCAATTTTGTTATCGGATAAATCGGTATATGCGGACACTAACAGATCTCCCTAGATCCACCTGGATCTAGAACAAAACAGGACAGGACATGACGCTTTCCCTAAGCAACTATCATTGAATTTACTACCAAAAGATTAACGAGTGACATACCTTTGTATCGCTTCCTTAAGCATTTTTTGTTCCTACTTTGCTCCGGTGCTCTTGCGAGATCAGATCCAAGACAACACAAACCAACCAAAGTGAAGATAACAAAGTATATTCAATGACAACCAATGATGTGAATCCACTGTCGAAAGCGAAGAGACCTTCCATTAAGGCATGGAGGTTCTAAGGTACTAAATGATTTCTAAGTCTTATTCCTAGATAATGAGTTGGAGTCAACGGAAAAAGACTCGTCACAGGAGGGCCTTGATGTATCCCCCATCAATGACACAAAATAAGTAACAGATTTTGAGGGTAAGTCAAAGTATGAATATGTTTTGAAATAGACATAGGGAAGGCTGACATGGTAAGAATTAACAATTGTAGATGGCCAACTCAATAGAGGGCTTGTTTGGACTTCTCTTGAACATATGAACGACACGACAATGCTTTTGGCAGCATTGACTCAAAGATGACCCAAGATATGACCTTGTAATAATTCAAACGAGAGACAAATGGATTTCACAACCCAGATTCAAATGACAAATAGGGGGTGTCATGTTCAAGAGTGATGCTTACTGCCATTAATACAAATACCAAAACACATCCCTTTCCCAACATTTCCCCCACCATTTCTGGCGAGTACCTCTTTATTTTTACACAAGCTTGAGGAGGATAACATATGCTTGTCGATGTAAGTTTATCCTTCGGACGAGTCCCTCGGAGTATATTTAATGAACCCTAGGAAGGAGTCGTTCGGTCCCATAAGGGCCTTTCAATGTTTGTTTAACGAGTCCAAAGATAGAAAACTCGGGGGTTTTTCATGTTTTGAGAGTTTGAAAAACCCTTAAAGAGAACTCTCCCAGTTCCTTTTTCGTAAATTAGTTCGATGAGACCGAAAAAATGATAAACTATCGCTCATCGAACATTTTCTTCAAATACTTTTACGATCCTGAAAAGAATAAGATCGCTCAGCAATCTTTTCGTTTTTATGGACCATGAAAAGAGCTTAAAGGATACTCCCTTATTTTCGTTGTTTTCATGTTACCATGACGAGTACAAAAAGACGACAAAAGTATACTCATTTGCGTTCTCATGTATTTTCGAGCGCGAGAACGAACGAAGACTGAGCTTGAGGTTTTTCCTACAAAACCCTAAAAATGTATTCGCACATGTGATGAAAAAAGAAAAAATACTTGTACATCGTCATTCAGGCTTCTAGGTCACCTACCTGCGAAAAACCATACTCACAAGGCTATTAGGGTATTAGGTTTTGAAACAAAATAATAAAAATAATATAAAAAATAAATAAGAAATAGTAAAAAAGTGAATAAATATGGGTTAAAAGCCCTTTTTACCATTTCATTGTTACTTTGTCAAAAACTTGTCCAACACACCTCTTTTTTCACCAAATTTCTTTGCTCGAAATCGGGAGGTACAAGCGATCATTCATCAAACGGTTTCGGCCAACGAGGTAATCTCCTGATTCTTCAACTTTTTCATGGATTAAAATTAATTTTTGTTGGCAAATTTAAGTGTTTGAGTCCATTTTAGGGCCGGTGGGTGTGCTCAGGCATTCTCACAGGTGAGCCATTCGGGACCTACGAGAATCTAAGATTCTCACAGGTGGGCTTCAGTGTACTTGCGAGAATATCGAATTGTGTGCAAGCTTCACCTGCAAGGGCCGAAAAATGGATTTTCATGCATGTTTTTACTCAATAAAAAATTATGCAAGAGGTTCAAACAAGTTGCTAACTTCCTTCTCATGGCTCCATTACAGGTGTTTATCATCACGATGTTGGAATGGAGGTAAAGAGAACACAAGGAGGATGATTCCATTGCCGTAAATGATCCGAGTACAGTTGTTGCCCTCCGGGAATGTGGGCTCTTAAAATTTTTCAGGATCCCAGGCATGAGAGCCCAACTCAAGTTGTTAGAGTACCTGGTCCACATGTGGGATGTGGATCAACATGTATTTCATGTAGGGGTCCACATGCTTTCACTAGATATCAAAGATATCTGTTTTCTAATGGGGTTGTCATGGCGTGGATACCATGCTACTCTGACCGGAGGTAAAGGCAATGGACTTCCTATGAGCGAGTATGTTCGCCAATATTGTGTTCCTGAGGTGGAGAGAAGCAAGGGTAAGGTCGCCATCTGGGGTGTCCAAAATATGACCTTTTGGACTATCTTGTTTACCATTGCACGCATGGTCGGGAGCGTTGCTCCGCACATAGCTCTCTAGAGCTATTTCCAATATGCAATAGAGTGCACAGAGCCTCGAGTTTTCAACTGGTCGAATGCGGTTCTCCGCAGTATGAAGAGGCAACTGACAAAGTGCACAAGGGGTGACCTGAAGTAGTTCGAGTACGGGTCACTTTTGGTGTCATTCTTCCTTGAGAGGGTCCCACTGCTGCGTCTACAGGTGGAATGGGGTTTACCGGCCCCACAAGATTCGAGGATGCTGAGGTGGTGTAACCTCATGGCTCGACATGTAGCAGGGCCTATAATCAAATATAACGATTCATTTTTTGACTGGTTGAGGCCCCAGATGCTTATGATCGATGACTATGTATACACCCGATTGGATTTTCGAGGAGATCTGGATTTGGTTTTGCCTGAGGAGTCTCAGTGGGGTGACTTAGGTAAGAAGTACACATTTTGTTCTTTTTTAATGTTTTTGTAAATTTTATTATATAAAATGTTTTTATGTCTTTGATCCAAGGACTAATCAAAAATTTCTTTTGACGACACAGATGTGGGGCCGTATCGACCTCCAGGAACATCTCCCATTCAGAGACGAGGAGAAGTAGCTCCAGTGGCAAGATGGGATGCTAAGGACTATGAGGCAGTTGAACATAACTTAGAGGGATTGACTGCGGATGTCCCGGACATCGCTATTGGGGAGATCCCAAGGCGTTATCAATGCCATACTATGGGCGTGTCTGAGTCTCTTAGTCGAATGCTCCGTAGGGTATCCCGAGGAGTTGTATGTTACCATGAGTGTCATCCATGATGCTAATTTGTAGAAGCCATGAAGCCCATGGCTTCTAC
>SNQJ01S0135760.1:25552-42357 GCA_010110895.2 Picea sitchensis
CTCATATTTCTTTCTAAGAAAATAAATCCATGTGTTCCTTGAGAAATCATCTATGAATGAAACATAATACATAGACTTACCTAGTGATGGAATAGGCACAGGTCCAAACACATCACTGTGTATCAATTCTAAGATCCCCTTTGCTCTTGTAGCACCAGATGGGAATCTTACTCGATTATGTTGACCATATATGCAATGTTCACAGAAATCAAAATCCAAAGTGCAATTAGACATACCTTCAACCATGCCTTCACTGTGTAGTGTTCGAAGGCCCTTTTCTCCAATATGCCCTAGTCTTTGATGCCACAACATGGTCTTCTTTTCAGGGACGGTATTGGTCTTTTCTTCTTTATTTGTCTGCTTAAGGAAAACAAAACTATTACACCCATTAGTATAAGTTCTTCCCAACAACTTGTACAGAGTTCCACACCGAACTCCCCTCATCAACACCATTGCTCCTCGTACCATCTTGCAAGTGTTCTTTTCAAATATAGTTTTCATTCCTGCATCATCCAACTTGCTTATAGATATTAGGCTCCTGGCTAGTTTTGGAATGTGAAGAACCCCAGGGAGAGTTCTAATCCTTCCATCTTTTATCAACAACTTAACCCTTCCACGTCCCAAGATTTTGGTTGTTGAGTCATCTCCCAGGAATACCTCACCACCATCGTATTTTTCATATTAAGAGAACCACTCCCTGTGAGGAGTCATATGGTATGACACACCTGAGTCGATCAACCATACATCACGATCTGCATGTGTAACTGTAGATGCCAGGTAAACATCACCTCCTTCTTCAGTGGAGGTTTTCGTCTCTGTGGAACAGGTACTATCAGATCCCTTTGGTTTATAAACCTTCTCAGACTTGCAATCTTTCTTATAATGCCCTGTTTTACCACACTTGCAACATTTCCTCAAATATTTTCCAGGAGACTTAGATCTACCTGTAGATTTAGATCTCCCCACCGAAGGCTTACCGAGATTCTTTTCTTGGGGACAACCTCTTATAAATAAAGCATCTGTGCTATGACTATCCATGCTTTTCCTTCTCATCTCTTCAAATAACAAGGATGAAACTACATCCTCATACTTCAATGTAGATTGAGTGGTACTACCAATAGCTACAACCAGATTATCCCAAGAGTCTGGCAAAGAACATAACAAAGTAATACACTTATCTTCTTCTGCAATCGTAATATTAACATAGACAAGTTGACTTACAAGAGTATTAAAGGCATTTAGATGTTCTGTCATAGAATCTCCATCTTCCATCCTAAGATGATACAACTTCTTTTGAAGAAACAACTTGTTTACCAGGGACTTTGATTGATACAAATTCCCCAACTTATCCCATAGTTCCTTGGATGTAGATTCTCCCGAGACATTCAACAAAACCGAATCTGCCAGGCAGAGTCAAATAATACTCCTTACTCTTCTGTCCAACTTCTCCCATTCTTCCTTCGACATACCAGTAGGTGCTGTACTAGTAGTTTGTGTACTAGTAGGTTGTGTACCGATAGCCTGTGTGCTAGTAGACGGTGTACCAGTGGGCTGTGTACCAGGATCCACAACGATCCATTGTTCTTTGTCTACAAGAAGGTCCTCCATCTTGAGCTTCCATAGCTCAAATTTTTTACCGTTGAACTTCTCTATCTCGATTCTATATGAGCTCGCCATTCCTCTTTCTATACTCGAATCTCCATTGCAAAAGCTCCCATTAAACCTAGGTTTATTACAAACCCAAGATAAACTTGATCTATCAAGACCGAGCCAAACCCTCAACAACAAAGGCATCCCTCTGAAGCCAAAAACGAGCTCTGATACCACATGTAAGTTTTAAACCTGTGAAGTAAAGCAATGCATATAGATTCTTAAGAAAAACAGAATTTAATCAATTGGTCATACACAGAGTACATAAAATTTTTATACCGGAAACCCTCAACTGGGAAAACCTTTCTTATATTCATTATATCGAATTTCCCCATTCACTATACAATATATATACAATGTTTTTAGGTATTCTGTAGATAGAAAAACCCTAATCCCTTAATTCGGGATTAATTTACAAAACTGCTAAAAATAGAAAAAACCACCCAAAAAAATTTTTCAGGGTGCTACCCCGAACGCTGCGCGTAACCAGGGGGGGGCATACCTGCCCCTCCCCCCCCTGGGACCCCCCTAGGAAAGCGCCCGACGCACATGACACAAAGAGCACTACTAAAGGGATCGTCGGACGCAGTTGTCATATTTGACGCACCCCCACACACACACATGCAAAGAATATAACACCTACCCAACATAAGGCATTCTTGGTATGGTTGTTGTGATGTGGTTTGTGTTGGTTGATGGAGTGAGAAACACTCTTATGATTTAGTGTTGATATGATTGCTATAGTATGTTGATTGCTTATATATGATTGAGTAGCATTCATATTGTGTTGTTGAGGAGTATGAGTAAGTTGTTGGAGAGCTTGGATGTATTGTGTCTGGTTATGGGTCAGATTGGACAGTGAGAGACAGAAGAGAATGTGATTGAAGGTTGTAGAGGATCTGAGTGTGTGATGAAAATAAAACCCTAATTGCTCATATGTGACATGCAGGTTGTAGTACAGACTAGCTATGTACATACACGAGCTGTACTACTGGTAGGGCGCGTACATACGTGTGTTGCACTACTGACAAGTTGCGTACCTGTTGACAGATTGATATCTGTTGAGGATTGTTGCCTCATCTCAGTTGGTGCCGAGGGTGTAAGTTGAGTCTTACATTATAGAGCTGGTTCTCTTGTAGAGTTGTACTCTATTCAATTGTTGTTGTTAAACCCAAGGACTGTAGTCCGTAATAAAAAGAAAATTGTACATACATCTTGTGTTCCTTATGATGATGATTTGTTGATGATATATTGCTAATATATGTTCACATTCAACTGATTATAAATGACAACAATAAGTAATGAGTAAATGGTGATCGCTAACTAATGTGTTTTGTGAAGGGGAAGTTTTGGGAAAAATAGCCCTACATTGTTCACCCCTCCGCCCCCCCCCCTCAGTGTAGTCGGTGTGTCCAACATGCACAACATGTTGACATGGTGTTAAAACTATTAGAAGAGAAACAACTATATGGAAATCCTTTTGAGTGTTCCTTTGGGGTCCAAGAAGTGGAATATTTGGTGTTGACCCAAATTTTGGCCCAACTAAAAAAAATAGTTGTAAAGAGTTGCAAATTTAAATGAGAACTACCTCACCACTCCGTCTCACATCCTATATGAAAAATTAATCAGAGGTAAAGGCGGGGGTCTTATTAAGGAAACATTTTTAGAAACATGCATATTGTCTGATGTCTGAAACATGCACATTATAAAGATGATTATGGATAATTCACTACATTCATTTGGTGTGAAGTTATGAATGTAATTTATGGATATGGTTTGATGAGGTTAATAATGTGTAAATGTCATTAAAAACTCTCTCACAATTCATAAGTGGTTGACATATGTTATAAGGCATAGACGTTTAAAAATGAATGTTATAAGTTGAGGCCCTGTTACCCCAAGAACTTAGGGGTAACTAAGGAGGTGATGTCTCGGGCCCTCGGGTTGAAGATATGGAGTGTCGAGAGCCAGATGAGTAGGCAGAGCCCCTCTTCTCACAACACACCACCATTTATTGGTAGCAGCAACGTCCACCACACCAGATTGGCCCATAGAGGACAGTGATTAAGGGATTTCCCCCCCGTGACTTTGGGTCAAGTCACAGCAGAGCAAGAGAGAATTAAGAAGACTGAAATCTACCCTCACAAACAAGCATGCAAACAAGAAATAACTATTTTTTCACTAGGAGAGAGAAGGCAAGGGAAAAGGAGAAGACTTGCACCTTAAACCCTTCGTTCGATGTTGATCCCCGCTCTTGTTTCTTGAAGAGCTCCTGGTCTCTACCGGAACTAGCATGCAGTAGGAAACCAAGATAGTGTTGCAACAAGGTAGTTATAGGTTCAAGTAGCATATACCAAGTATATAAATAAAAGCATATATGAACAATAACAACATATAACATTGCAATGAACTCAAGATATGAGGGAAAGAGATCTCTTCTATTGTCAACAATATATGAAAGTTGGTTACAACCTGGTTCAACTTTCGACATTGCTTCAGAGCCAACTACCCAAGTTCCTCCACAAGTCCTTCGAGCATCAACTCAGCGGCAAGGATTTTCCTCACATAACCCAATAAGGATAGGAACACACCTTATGGCTATATAGGAGAGGAAGGAACATTGGAAAAGGAGTTTCCAGGTCAGGGGATGATTCTTAAAGAATGAAGGGATCACGGGAACTTAATAAATCTCAACAACATAACCTTGCACCATTAGACTTGTCCTCATATTTTCCCTCAATGGTGCTTTTATACCATCCCAAAGTGGTTGGGGAGGTTAAAATATATTTAGTACGGGCTCAAGGACATTGGGAAACAGGCCCAACCAAAAAACCTGCCTAGAATTGTGGATTATTTATTTATTTATTTAATTTTTTAGGGCATCCATGAGCTGCAAGCTTGCAAGGCATGGATGTCCGTGTGTTGCATAAAGGAAACCCGTGGATATCAACAAATTTCAATTTTTTTAGATGACTTGATGAGGAAAGTTCGAGATTTTACTTAGCAAGCTAGGGAAAAGGGTAAGGCCATGCCACAAATGCATAGGTGTGGCAATTTGTGCTATAACAGATGACCCCTAATGTGTGAGGTCAAAAGGGAAAAATGATGGCCGAAATACATTATATCTCTGAGAAGAAAGGATGCAATGAAGTAAACTCATGAAGGTTCCTGAACAACTGATCCAAAAACAAAAACCGTCAGCCAAAATCAAGTAAGAGTATTCTCTTCCCAAGTTAGACATACCTATACTCAAGGGTGATGTAAGCATGGTCGCCAAATCAAGTACACTATGGGTCCATGGTACATATGAAAGTATGACTAATATCCATGGCCATGAACAATACACAGTGGATCCATGTGATATATATGAAGTAGCAAGCATGGCCACGAGGAATACACAGTGAATCCATGCGAAAGTAGATCATAGCCACAAATAGATACACAATGGAGCTATGTCTCAAAATCAAGAACATAGGATATCTGGGACCAATGGAGTGAAAAAATTGATCCTCTACAAGTACCAATGCCTGTGGGGTGGTACAATATGTCGGGTAGGAGCACGAAAGATGTGATGCTCGTACTTCACATGAAGTCTTCAAAACAATTTGTCGTGGTACGAGTCTACATTGTGTGAATAGATGTGTTGGGGTCAAACATAGTGAGACATCGTTTGATTATCGTTCATTGATGTATATCGTTAACAAACGCGAGACAACCCACCAATGATGATAATGGGTGTCAAGGTACCATGGTACAATCTAACAAGTGTGAATAAATGAGTTGATGTCGAACACCTGGTTGAATTTATCGAGTAGGGGACATTGCTGTATTCCCACTATCAATAGTGAGGGAACTTGACACTGATGATTTTAATCCCAAAGACACCAAATATGATTCTAGATCCCTATCTTAGAGCAAGATGTGTTGAATTCGATAGGAAGAGATCTGCTGGAAGGAAGGCATTAGGCCATCCTCCATCATCCAACATGAGGGGTAGCAGAAGGCCAAAGATTTGGAAGGACTTGGATGAAAAGATTGTAAGGACCACACCGAGGTACGACTCTGGTGTGCACCAGATGGAATAGTGCACGATAGACACTCTTTGAATAGTAACCAATAATGAAGACTGATGACAAAGATGAGGAATCCACCAATGGGGTCAAATGTAAACCAAGGTACTACATGAATCCCTATGTGTGATGATTGTTGTTGACGTCGAACACAAGGGAAATCGCTCAGTCAACGACCAATAATGGTTTGTCATCTGCTGAGTGCAAGGTCATCTATCAATAATGGAAATAGGCCTAGGGTGCAACTATAGGGCATACTCTCATAGCAATGTGTCAGAGTCGATAAGATCAGACCCGACAACCAGAAGTCAATGGGGACCTTCTATACTAGCATGAGTAAATGACATATATACTTGTGATGATGAGATGAACTTGACTGACTGGAGAAGAAAGACATGCAAGGTCAGAGACTAACTTTAGAATGGATGACTTAGGTTGAACCTTCCCTTGAAGAAAATCACGACACATTATGTGACTTAGGCAACATGACTATAAACTGGGATGCATTTGTGATGCAAGAGGCATCAACAAATGGTCCATATAGTTGGAAGATTAACCAACCGAGGGAGATTATACTAAAAAATGAGAAAAAAAGTATCATAAAGCCATACTAGACCCAAAATGATGAGATACTGACTCAATATTATGCTTTGTTCAAGGGTGACAAAACTATTGCCAACAAAAGAGATAGACGCTTCCCCCCCTTCTTTTTGGTTTTATTTTTTATTTTTTTGTCGTTTTCATATTATTAAAGCTTGAAAAATTATAAAGGAGTGTTATAGTACAGTGGAGGAAACGAGTGTTGTGGGAAATCAAACTAGTTCCAAAGCACAAGGAACATACCTATGCTCAATGCAAGGAAGCATGTGAAAGATAAGGACACATAGGAAATGTCTCCTCCAGAGATAAAGATTTCAAGTCGCAAAGGCATAAATTGCAAGGCTAGCAACTGGTAGGAAATGCATAAGCAAATGGTTCAACAATGGTGTGTTGAAGTTGACATTAGGCCTAAAAGCACGAGCAACCAATATGCAATGCAATTGGAACTCAACCTCATGTTCTTTTTCATAAATTTAGTCTCCCAAGCCTGAAAAAGTGTAAAACAATACCAAGGAGAACTCTTCTAGCCAAAGTTGACTAGAGTATTCATTTTTTTTGTAATTAGTCCATTCGGTCTGAAAAAGGGGTAAACTTGTACCGAATAGACGTCCTTTCAAATCTGTTTAACGAGTGTGAAAGAAAACAAGCTCACTCGAAAATCTTTTCATTTTTAAGGAGTCTGAAAAGAACTTAACTGAGACTCCATAATGGAGGGAGTCTTGTAGGTAATAGCCAATAGAAGATTGAATAAGAAGAATGAATTTCATACGCAATGTCATGGTGGGACTAAATAGGACTCTCAAGCCTAATAAAAAACTTGCAGCATGGGTGCCATAATACAAAGGGATTCTAAACTAGGACGCCCATGGAAGGTAGGCTCTACCAGGTGAATCAAAACACTTATAATCAATAGAGAAGGTTTCGCGTCGCAACTCAGTGGGGTAAATTCTAAGGAAAAATGAAACAGGAAATGGATAATGCAACAATGCATGAAGGGAAAAATCTAACCTATATGCCATTTTCAAGATCATTGGCCGTTAGAACGAATCAACGTGGAAAAAGGTATCAAAGAAAAATGTCTTCAAAGTCCTGTATATAAGACCACAAACACTCAACCATAAGTTAATAAGTCCAATATAGAAACATGTGTTGAGTGATACAGAACTTGAAAACCATAAACCCTAAAAATGCAATATGTAGAGAGGATCGTACAACCTTGCGAATTATGCATAGTAGTGCTCCAGGTAGAGCCCATTGCTAGGCTCAGGCCAAGGGCTCCGTTGGTAACCAACCAGTAAAGCTTCCAATTCAGGAGGAGGTCGAAGATCCATAATCATACCTTCAAGGATGGCCTCATCTGAAGGCAACTCAACATCCATGAAAGTGGGGCTCGACAACTCACAAATACCGGGGCTCCAGGTCTTACAAACAACAAGATCATACTCAAGAATAAACACTAGATTACTTGGGCCAATAGGAGGAAGCAAAGGCTCCCATGCCCCCATCGGATAAAACACCTGATCAATTTTCGAGACCTTTTCTCGAGAAGGCGAACAAAACTATAAAAGATCCTTCTCAGGAGCAATTGAACACCGAGGATAACACACCACATAATTCACCCTTGGTGGGGAAGAGTCTACTCGACCACTAGGAACATACAAAGGGGAAACCTGAGGTAAATCCAAACCACGATGGTGATTATAAAATGAAATTTGATCAATAGTGACAATCCTTCCGTTGTGAGGGAAATGCATCACACGAAAGAGCATATGCACCACAACATTCATTGCATACACATAATCACGCCCAAGAAGCAAATTAAAGTCTAAAGGGTCTGGCACCACTAACAGATCGACTAGGACAATCTTCCCACCTAATGTGATAGACAACTGAGGAAGAATCCCCATACATTTGCTAGGTCTTATGTTGAAGGCCAATAACTCACTGGTAGTTGACACAAGCTTGGGGGAACCCAAAGCTTGCCAAGCTGAGGATGATAAAATACTTGTAGAGGATCCTTCATCTGCAATAGTTTGGAAAATTCCTAATTTATTAACTCCAACCATTATCTAGAAGGGTGCAGAAGAAGGAAGGTGAGGCTCTACAAGATTATTCCAATCNATACTTGAAGAGAGTGGAATTCCCCCTTGTTCTGAAGGTACTGAACTGGAAATGCTAAGGACACGGTCAAAAGACACATCACTCCCCGAAAGAGGAGTGGGATCAACCAAAGATTGCATCGGTGCGACCACTTCATCAACCGTTGGTGGAATAGGATGCGAGACAACATGGTCAAGAGACGCGTCACCCCCCAAAACAAGAGCAACGTCAACCGAAGATTGCATCGGCATGACTACTTCATCAACTAATGATTGAATAGATTATTGGGAAACCAAAGATGACTTGGAACTAGAAGGGCCTTTAGATAAGGACCGGGCATCTCGTACCATGGCAATACCAAGGCAAAAATGAGTAAGGTGATCTCCTTTGCAAAGCTTACGAGGGAACTTGGGCTTACGTCATGTACATCTAGGGTTCTCAATTGTATTAGTGCCCCCAGCATGACTTGCAATGGCCAATGGGTTTCCCCCAACATGATCCGGATTTTATGAGCATAACGAAATGAATACAAATTATTAAAATATGCTTAACACAAAATAACAAAGATACAATAAAAAAGGTTTTCTATTCAATAAGGAAATAAGTTGAAATTGTAAAATGCAATGGAAGACAAGCTTGTTGGAATGGTGGCGGCTTATCTCTTAGAAGAGATGTGACGACTACGCTCATTCACAAGAAGATGATTACAATGAGGCTCTGAAGGCCTTTTTACAATAAACAGGAATGTCAAAAATCCTAGACATCCAAAAATCTAACCCTGGGAGATTAAGCGCCAAAAGTCATGTGGGCCCCATTTGGGTAAGTTAGTACATCAACTTCCTAGGGTTGTAACTTTTGCATACAATCTCTATTTTAGGTGCACGATATCCTGTTGGAAAGGTCTATCCGAGGACTACACATATTGTTTCCATCTCTCAAACTTCATTGTTTTTACTATAGGGAGCCATTAAAACGTTGTTTAGGGCCTCAAAATGGCCTTGCAAGTCAGGGATCCGAAAACTAGGAAAAAAACTACCAAAATGAACCAGTTGGAATAGGTGGGAGGCAACTGAAATCCATCTAGATCAATCCTCCCCCCTTAGGAAGTAATGGTCTCCATTGCGTTGAGTTCCCCCATCAAATGAGGAGATTTATGTTGAATTTGGCCCCGAGTGAGCCACTTGCCTTAGTGCAGAAGCTGCCCTTCTTTGATAACTTGATAAAGTTGGATCCTTTGCTGTCAAGTGCCCTTGATCTGTGTGTCCAAAATATGATCACTGGATTCCTATTACATGCATTCAAGGTTGAGATCTGTTAGTGTCAACTGTTCTGCTATCTATGAGGTGTCAAATAATGGTGGGAAATATGGTCGAAGGAGAGCCACGTTGAATACTGGGTGCAGGCCAAGGAAAGGGGGAATGTTGAACACAAAATCATTGTCACCCACAACCTTGGTGATGGTGTATGGACCATACCAGAGTGGGCAAAGCTTCCGATGGGTCCCTACAGGGCATTCTTTCTGCAAGTGCAACCAAACTTTTTCGCCCACCTAAAACTTATGTGGCACTTGGTGTTGGTCATGGCGCTGCTTGTACTTGGCGTTGGACTTCTGTAAAATATCGTTAACCTATTGGTAGATGTGTTGGATCTTCTCAATGAACCAGGTGTCTTTGTCAAATTCTGGTGGATCAGGGGATGAGTCGATCGAGGTGGTTGCCAAGGGTAGTGCAACATCCATGGAGCCCAATGGTTCGAATCCCAACCCCACCTGAAAGGGGTTGTGGCCAGTTGAGCTATGCAAGGCTTGACTATGGCTATGCTGGACATAGGGAACAATCTCATCCCATTTGCGGGAGTGCCTAGAATTGTACATGCACATGATATGTATGATCATCCGATTGATGACCTATGTTTGGCCATCTGTCTGGGGGTGGAAGGAAGTGGATTTGGTGACTTGGTATCCAACAATGACCATAGGCTTGACCAATATGTGCCGAAGAACCAACTGTCCCGATCTAGGACAATGGTTTGTGGGATCCCAAATTGTACCCAGATGCATTCATAGAAGAGCTTGGCAGTGGCCTTTGCAGTGATGTTCTTCTTGCAGGCGGCCAGAATCACCATCTTGGAAAAGCGATCAACAACCACAATAGCACAGTCATTTCCCCTCTTGGTGGATGGGAGGTCTGACATGTAGTCCATTGAGATGGATTCCCACGACTTGTCAAGAATAGGCAAAGGGGTGTACATGCCCAGTTTCTTAGTGGTCAGTTTGGTAATAATGTTGGTGATGTAGGACCTGATATACTTGCCTACATATTGTCTAAGTTTCGACTAGTATAAATGTTTTTGCAGCACTGCCATTGTCTTTTTGATGCCAAAGTGTCCTGCCACCCGACTGTAGTGAGCTTCCCAAATCAACTTCGCGTGCTCTCTTGATGGAACGTAGAGATGGCCTAGATGACACAACAACCCATCCTGAAGATGGAAATTAGTGACCACTGAGTTTGCTCCCAACATTTGGTAGGTGGTGGAGAAGTGAGGCTGTATCTCATAGAGGTGGGGCCATATAGAGGTCTCATGGCCACAAGAGTCTAGCACCATGGTGAGTGTCGCGACTGGAGGTCGATTGAGGCAATAAACAACTCGGTTGGTACTTCCTATTTTATACTTGATGTTGAGGTGGAATTGTTGTAAGTATGTGGACCACTTCTGATGGCGGTCATTCTACAATTTTCCTTTGGTATGCATGAACTGTAGTGGCTTATGATCAGTGTGTATGATTGTTTCCTTCCCTAGAATGTAATGTCTCCACTGGCGGCAAGCTTGCATAATGGAGTACATTTATTTGTCATAAGTAGGGTACTTACAGACAACATCTAATAGTGTCTCACTATGATACGCCACAGGGTGTCCGTGTTGAGTGAGAACAACGCCCACATCATAGTCTGAAGCATCTATCTCGATCTCGAAGGGATGTTGCAAGTCCGGTAATGAAAGTACTAGGGATGAGCACACACGCTGGTTCAATTCATCGAAGGCTTGTTGTTGGGACATGCCCAACACAATTTTTTCCTTACCGCCACCCCTAGTTACTTGGCTGAGGGCCCATGCGATAGGAGAGAATCCCAACATGAACTTGCGATAGAAATAGTGAGGCCCAAGAAGCTCTGAAGCTCAGTGAGTGTGGTTGGGGCTGGCTAGTCACAGATGAACTGGATCTTGGTTGGATCCACATGCACACCATGATGATCAATGATGTAGCCTAAGTAATGGACCCTGTCCATGCCGAAGGAGCATTTTTCCAAGTTTGCATATAGTTTGTGTTGCTGCAGGGTGTGCAGAACCTACTGAATATGTTGCAGGTGTTCCACCCAAGTCTTGTTGTAGATGAGGATGTCGTCCAGATACACCACTACAAAATTACCGGTGAAATTTCACAGGATATCATCCATCATCCTCATAAAAGTTGTTGGAGCATTTGCCAAACCAAAGGGCATGACGAACCATTCAAAAAGACCTTCTTTTGACTTGAAAGCGGTCTTCCATAAATCTCTCTGTTCTATTGGGACCTGGTGGTAGCCAGACTTTACATCAATCTTACTGAAGTATTTGGCCCCCGTGAGGTGATCAAGAGTTCGTTAATTCAGGGAATCAAGTATCGGTTTCAGACTGTGATTTTATTCAGGGCCCAGTAATCAATGTAGAGTCGCCAGGTCCTGTCTTTCTTCTGCACCAATACGATTGGGCTCCCACAAGGTGATGAGCTGGGATGGATGTGCCCCTTGTGGAGTAGTTCTTGGATCTGCCTCTTGATCTCCTCATTTTCTAACAGAGAGCAACGGTAGACCGACACATTGGGTAGTGGTGCGCCTGGGGTCAGGTCGATGGGATGCTTGACCTCGCAGTGCAGAGGTACCCCGATAGGAGAGGAGAAGATATATTAGTATTATTCCACGACCTTATCCACTTGATTATGTTGTGTGGAGAGATCAGTCACGGAGGCCCTGTATGTGGCTACGATCTTTCGATTACTCTAAGATAGAATCACAAAGAAGACAAATTTCTAGGTCTGAGAGATGACCTTCCTACATTGCTTGGGAGAGATCAAGGAAATAACACTAGGAGGGATTGCCTCGGGTATCTTGTACAATTTCTTGTTCAAAGTAATAATAACAATACAAGGCCTAAACTCATATACAATATGACGTTTCTGTAAATAAGGTTGGCCCAAAAGAGCATTACAAACTCCGAGAGGAGAAACATCACACAATACCTCATCTTTGAAGGGCTTGATGTCGTACGATAGTCGACACTGTTGGTTGACGCGAAGATCGCTTCCTTGGCGGAGCCATCTAATGGTGTAGGGCTGCGGGTGCAACATTTTCGATAGGGCCAGTTGCTTGATGACCTTTGCTGAGATGAGGTTCTTTTGGCTATCACTATCAACGATGAAGTGCAGCGAGGTGCCTTTTACCCACATCTGTGAATGGAAAAGGCGCTCTCCTTCTTCTGCCTTGTCTGGTTCACCAGGATGGAGCTTGGTGGTAGCAACAATGGCACTGGATTCTGCATCAATGTTTTGTCTTCCCCTTTCTGGTTTTGACTTGGATTCAGAACCCGCATCTGATTCAAAGGATTTCACTTTGACCACCAGTGACTGCTTTGAGCGACAATCAACAGTGTTATGCCAAGGGATCATATGGAAGTCACACCACTTCCCCATATCCTTCTTTGTCTTTCCGGTGTCCTTATTTGCTTGTGGCTTGGACTAGTTGTCTTGATACTTTCCATATTTTCTATGTCCTTTGTTTTGTAGGTTGGGGTCACCCTTTCCTGGTTTTTGCTGCGAGGGGTTCCCAGGCCCAAATTGTCGCATCTTTTGTTTGAGCTTCTGCACAATTTTGAAGGCATATTTATAGGCCACACCTAAGGAAGAGATGTCGAGAAATTCCATTTCGGTATGGATGTATCTATGCAGAGCACCTCGATACTTGAGCACCAAATGTCGCTCTGAATCTTTGATACCCAGCTTGGTGCGCAGGGTATGGAAGATATTTGTGAAATCTGGCATTGCTTGGTCTCTTTCTTGCCGCAGTGTGGTCCATTTGGTATACAAGTCATCATAACTTCCGACAGGGTAGTATTGTTCCTTGATAGCATCCCTAAAGGATTTATAGGTGGCCGTGACTGTAAATAATGAGGGTTCCTTTGTTTCCTTTTGCTCACAAAAAGTTTCCCACCAATCATTGACATGGGGAACAACTTTGAGGAGTGCAAAAATAATTTTTTTTCTATTTGAAAAGTTATGGAAAGCAAACTACCCTTCTAGTAGATTCAACCACTTGTCTACAACATCTACGTCTATCTAACCTTCAAATATAGGAATATCGAAGTTTATTTGTACCTTGAAGGGGGCAGCGCCTTCGATCGAGGAAGATGCGTCGCCTGTTGGTAGCCGCCGAAGGATTTGCGCGAAAATATCCATCATCTTGTTCCTCCGTTGCGTGAGGGCTTCCTCAAGCAACATTTTGAAAGGATCTCTTGTCCCATCATATTTGTTTTCTCCTACCATGAGAGGTTGTTTGGGTGTGCGAGAGCTTTTGTCCTCAAGAGAAACAATCTCGAGACCCAATTCTTTGTACCCTGACCTCGTTGGGGACATGCATTAAGAAGACAAGGAGCAGATCTCTCTGATACCACTGATCCATATTTTATGAGTAGAATGAAATGAATACAGATTATTAAAAGATTCTTAACACAAAATAACATAGGTACATTAAAACTGGTTTTCTATTCAATAAGGAATAAGCTGAAGCTATAAAATGTAGTGGAAAACAAGCTTGTTGGAATGGTGGCGGCTTATCTCTGAGAAGAGATGTGATGGTTGCGCTCATTTGCGAAGATGATTACAATGAGGCTTTGAAGGAATTTTTACAATAAACATGAATGTCAAAAACCCTAGACATCCAAAAACCTAACCCTAAGAGATGAAGCGTGAAAGTCATGTGGGCCCCGTTTGGGTAACTTAGTACATCAACTTCCCTGGATCGTAACTTTTGCATACGATCTTTGTTTTAGGCGCACGATAGCCCGTTGGAAAGGTCTATTTGAGGACTACACATTTTTCTAGTTTTTATCATAGGGAATTTCTGCTTGTGGCGAGCCCTAAAAACGTTGTTTAGGGCCTCAAAACGGCCCGTTAAGTCAGGGACCCGAAAACTAGGAAAAAAACTGCCAAAATGAACCAATTGGAATAGGTGGGAGGCCACTGACACCCATATGGATCATAGCATGAATAACAAAGGTTGGTTGCATATATCCAATTTGACTAACAAAGGTTGGTGACAAGACTCCAACATGACTCGTAGAGTCCGTGACTCGATGCTAGTATGACTAGTAGTGACTAGACTTTTTCTCCCAACATGACTCACAAATGTTGGTTGCGTGCCCCCAACATGACTAACAGAGGCTAGTGATAGGACTCCAACATGACTCACAAAGGTTTTTGACCTATCTCTAACATGACTTGTAGAGGTTGTTGACATAATACTAGTATGACGCACAGTGATTGGACTCATTCCCCCAGAATGACTTGCAGAGGCTGGGTGTTGGTATTCAACATGACTCACAGAGGTTGTTGACGAATATCCAACATGAATAGCAGAGGTTGGTGACTTAATAACAGTATGAATTACAGTGATTGGTCTTGTGCTTCCAACATGACTAATAGAGGTTGGTCGCTTGCCCCCACATGACTTGCAGAGGCTGATGACTTCTTCTTCTTACTCTTCCTCTTCCTATTCCTTTTAGACTTCTGGTTACTAGTAGCAAGACTTTCACCATAAGGGGGAGGAGGAGGAGAAGTAAACTTTGCAGATGCAAAAGATGAGGGATCAAAATTTGTACGATGCCCCTAACATAAGGTGCTTATTTGAGAAGCATCAAGAGCATTCAAGACATTTGGAGTGGTCCAAAACCAAACCGATAGTCCTACATTCAACCCAGGAATGTTCAAAGTGGCCATCAAAGGGGCACTAACGTTTCTACAAAAAGTAAAAGCACAAGAACCCCCTTGGGTAGGGGTCCCTTGGTTGGTATCCTCAAGAACCCTTGGTTGGTATCCTCAAGAACTTTGGCCATGTTATTCTTATGCATAGGTTCGTCCCTTGCGGGATTGTTCATGTCCATAAAAGTCTCACGTACTAATTATGACGAACCAATGGTATAAAAACCCACACCTTCTAAGAGTTGGCTCCACACTTTCAAGAGAAAGAACATGGGTCATTCCCGACTAGCGGAGCGGTTGGCCAACTGCCCTGAACCAATGATCCAAAATCAGTGACACTGAAACAATCTAAGGCCAACTACACAAAGCAACACTCCAATAAAAATCCCTAAGAGAAACATTGCAATGAAACAACTGTTCCAAATATTCATCCCAAGAGGATGAGGTCCTGAGTCCAAAGCAATAAAAATGTGGAAAGGGACCTTCTGGACGAAGGCACAAATTGATTAAGTCTTGTGGACCAAGGAATGAAGGAGTGAGAAGCAGTTATCCCGACCTCCACTAACTAGCCTTATCCTATGCAAGCACCCATGCTTTGCGGGGCACCCTCCAACAGTACTGAAAAGTGTGATACGAAATTTTCCCTAGGTACCATGAAAAGCCCCTGTAGTCACCTATGATATCCCTAGGAAAATCCTCTAAGGTTACCAACTCACAATCATCATACGAAGGGTACAGTCAACAGTCAAGATTGAACGTCTAGGCAGGGTAACAAAGCTTGAATCTTCGAAAGCGCCGCCTCTCACGGAGGTAAAGGCACTAGCGAAACCTCTAATATACAATCTCTCCACTACGCTTAGTCAAGTTTCGGAGGGGCAATATCCTTGGCTCTCCTTCACGCGACCTCATTTTTAGCTCCTATGTTAGAGGAGGATCCCGACTATACTTATACAATAGTTGGATTTGAGACTCTCCCTAGCTCAGACTCCTATGTTTGTTTTGCGTCCTTAGAGAGTTATCTCTTCAATCCTAATCCAAGGCCCTAACCCTAAACGTGTTTGTGGACCCTAGAAACAAAGCTTAGCGTTCGTTTTAGTGGTCGTTTTTTCTCAAGGGCTATAGAGGTGCAATTGATGTTGTTTGAGACTCTTACAAAAATTAAACTTATAAGAACATTGGCAAAGAAAACTTTTCACTAATTCTTCAAATGAAAAAGAGTTTCAAGAAAGAAAATGGATGAACAATCCTTCAAACCTTGAAATGCATTTTTTTTATTTTCTAATGAAAAATGCAAAAGAGGTAAACAAAAATATTGTCTTTCTTACTTTTCTTTTGAAATGCTTTCCAGATGAGAAGAAAACAAAAACCTATGCTAA
>SNQJ01S0135760.1:42367-55907 GCA_010110895.2 Picea sitchensis
GGATCAAAATTTGTACGATGCCCCTAACATAAGGTGCTTATTTGAGAAGCATCAAGAGCATTCAAGACATTTGGAGTGGTCCAAAACCAAACCGATAGTCCTACATTCAACCCAGGAATGTTCAAAGTGGCCATCAAAGGGGCACTAACGTTTCTACAAAAAGTAAAAGCACAAGAACCCCCTTGGGTAGGGGTCCCTTGGTTGGTATCCTCAAGAACCCTTGGTTGGTATCCTCAAGAACTTTGGCCATGTTATTCTTATGCATAGGTTCGTCCCTTGCGGGATTGTTCATGTCCATAAAAGTCTCACGTACTAATTATGACGAACCAATGGTATAAAAACCCACACCTTCTAAGAGTTGGCTCCACACTTTCAAGAGAAAGAACATGGGTCATTCCCGACTAGCGGAGCGGTTGGCCAACTGCCCTGAACCAATGATCCAAAATCAGTGACACTGAAACAATCTAAGGCCAACTACACAAAGCAACACTCCAATAAAAATCCCTAAGAGAAACATTGCAATGAAACAACTGTTCCAAATATTCATCCCAAGAGGATGAGGTCCTGAGTCCAAAGCAATAAAAATGTGGAAAGGGACCTTCTGGACGAAGGCACAAATTGATTAAGTCTTGTGGACCAAGGAATGAAGGAGTGAGAAGCAGTTATCCCGACCTCCACTAACTAGCCTTATCCTATGCAAGCACCCATGCTTTGCGGGGCACCCTCCAACAGTACTGAAAAGTGTGATACGAAATTTTCCCTAGGTACCATGAAAAGCCCCTGTAGTCACCTATGATATCCCTAGGAAAATCCTCTAAGGTTACCAACTCACAATCATCATACGAAGGGTACAGTCAACAGTCAAGATTGAACGTCTAGGCAGGGTAACAAAGCTTGAATCTTCGAAAGCGCCGCCTCTCACGGAGGTAAAGGCACTAGCGAAACCTCTAATATACAATCTCTCCACTACGCTTAGTCAAGTTTCGGAGGGGCAATATCCTTGGCTCTCCTTCACGCGACCTCATTTTTAGCTCCTATGTTAGAGGAGGATCCCGACTATACTTATACAATAGTTGGATTTGAGACTCTCCCTAGCTCAGACTCCTATGTTTGTTTTGCGTCCTTAGAGAGTTATCTCTTCAATCCTAATCCAAGGCCCTAACCCTAAACGTGTTTGTGGACCCTAGAAACAAAGCTTAGCGTTCGTTTTAGTGGTCGTTTTTTCTCAAGGGCTATAGAGGTGCAATTGATGTTGTTTGAGACTCTTACAAAAATTAAACTTATAAGAACATTGGCAAAGAAAACTTTTCACTAATTCTTCAAATGAAAAAGAGTTTCAAGAAAGAAAATGGATGAACAATCCTTCAAACCTTGAAATGCATTTTTTTTATTTTCTAATGAAAAATGCAAAAGAGGTAAACAAAAATATTGTCTTTCTTACTTTTCTTTTGAAATGCTTTCCAGATGAGAAGAAAACAAAAACCTATGCTAATATCTTTTTGTTTTTCAAATAACAATGCAAAACAATGCAAAGAAAGAAAGAGACCTAACTAGCAGAAAAAAATGGGTTTTTCTTTTTCTTTTCTTTCTATCAAAGCAAAACTAACAAAAGATGCTAAAAGAAATTGAAGGATACATAATTCATGCCCCCCCCAATGCAAAACATTTCACTTTAAAATACAAGATAAAAGTAAGCCAATAACACTAGGAAATCAAGAGCAAGATCTATTACGTGACTTAGAAGTTTTCAAAGACTTGACACAATGATACAAAGCAATGACAAACTCAGGAAACCCAGGATAACTTAGAGAAACCCATAAATTTCCCAGAAACTGAAGAAACAATTTTTTTCACAAATTGCACACAAGTCTGAGACTGTGTGAACTGATACTCATGGATGTCTATGGGTCATACACAATAAAAACATGGATATCCGTGATATAACAGAAAAGTGCGGATAACTCTTTAAAATTGGAAAAATAAAAAGGAGTTTCAACTGGGAGACTCCCAGAAACTTATGGAAAAGTTTCCAAATAATAAAAGCTTTGCAACAAATCTTGGAAAATAGGAAAAGTCACAGAAATAAAAAAAAAGGACAGACAAGACACCCTACAACCGACCCAAACTATGAGAATCCCCAGTATGGTCGCAAATTATGTTTAAGGTATTTTTCCCCCGTGAATTTCGTTCAAGTCACAACAGAGCAAGACTGAATTAAGAAGACTGAAATCTACCGTCACAAACAAGCATGCGAACAAGAAATAACTACTTTTTCACTAGGAGAGAGAAGGGAATGGAAAATGAGAAGACTTGCACCTTAAACCCTTTGTTCGATGTTGAACCCCTCTCTTGTTTCTTAAAGAGCTCCTGGTCTTTGCCAGAACCAACCTGCAATAGGAAACCAAGATAGTGTTGCAACAAGGTAGTTATAGGTTCAAGTAACATATATCAAGTATATAAATCAAAGCATATATGAACAATAACAACATATAACATTGTAATGAACACAATATAGGAGGGAAAGAGATATCTTCTTTTGTTAACAATATATGAAAGTTGGTTACAACTTGGTTCAACTTCCAGCACTGCTTCGTAGCCAACTGCCCGAGTTCCTCCACAAGTCCTTCAAGCATCAACTCAACGACAAGGATATTCCTCACATAACCCAATAAGAATAGGAACAGACATTATGACTATATAGGAGAGGAAGGAACACTGGAAAAGGAGTTTCCAGGTCAGGGGATGCTTCTTAGAGAATGAAGGGATTAGGGGAGCTTGCTAAATCTCAACAGCATAACCTTGCACCATCAGACTTGTCCTCATCTTTGCCTTCAATGGTGCTTTTATACCATCCCAAAGAGGTTGGGGAGGTTGAAATCTGTTTAGTACAGGCTCATGGACATTGGGAAACGAGCCCAACTGAAAAACTCACCCAAAAATGTGGAAATATTTTATTTTCATAATTATGGAGGGAATCCGCGGGCTACAAGCTTGCAAGGTGCGAATGTTCGTGTGTTTCATAAAGGAAATCTATGGATATCAACAAATGTCAAGTTTTGCAGATGACTTGATGAGGAAAGTTTCAGATTTTTCTTAGTAAGCTAGGGAAAAGGGTAAGGCCATGTCACAAATGTATAGGTGTGGCAATTTGTGCTATAACATACAACAGGTCTTGCTTCATAAGGTAGCAAGTATGGTCTCATGGTAAGTGTCTTTTTAATAATTAAAGCATTTAAGCATGTTGCAAAGAGTCATTTCTTGATTATGAAAACGTTTGCTTGGAAATTATACCTTTTGCCTCATTTCACCTTGGTGGTCGACATGGTTTCCTAGTAAGTGGGTCACCCTCAGGAAAATGGTTACTACTAGGGGGTCACCTGTACCATCCCCACACATACTTATCACTTTCCACACCTCTTCCCTTCCATTTCCTCATCTTTTGGGTTTTTGGGCTTATTGACCCTAAGAAGGGCTTGTACCTCATTTCATGGGAAGAAGGGGCTAAAGTCCCATAGTTGTTGTAGCTGGAAAAAGTTAAAAGCCATAGATTATCCTCTAGATGCTCGCCCTAAGGCCCCGAGAGCAATTAAACGCCTCTCCATAAAAATCAAGGATCTATAAAATAAAACACATATTTAATAAATGTTTCACTTGTTGAGGGAATGCATTTGCGACATCTTTTACTTTCCTTGCACAAGGCACTCAATGTATTCCTAGATTCAAGTGGCATTGTGGTTCTCCTTGTTAGAAATAAAGGGGTGTGCTCATTTTTACATAAGCCAATATAAAAATATTGTCACCCAACCATAGGCACAAAGGACACCCCCGAGCACCATAACCTTGACAAACAGAATAATTCTGGTAGAAGACCAATAGCCAACCAAGGCCAATGCACCTTTCTCCAAGGATAGCACACCAATCAAGAATAACCAAAAACCAAGCATAAAGTCCAAACCATAACCAAGAGAAAGTCCAGACCATAATCAAGAGAAAGTCCAAACCATAGCCAAGAATTCCAGTTGCAGCAGTCGCAACTGCACTCCCTCTTGAAACTTGCACATCACTAGTCCTTATGCAGTTGTGAGAGTGAGAGTGACAAATGAGCTCTAGCGCCCTCTATTTATATTGCTCTATCTCACTTGACTGGACCGACTTCTCTTTCTGAAGGCTAATAACTCAATATTAAATATTCTCTTGAGTCGACTTGTCTCCTAGGGTTATTATCCAACATTTTAGGGTTTCTCTTGCTTCCCGGAATATTATAGTCTTGTCAAAGGTTACACGTGGAGGTTAATACCTCCCGCAGCTACCATAATATAAACACTCCCTCCTAGATAGGGAGGTATTAAAGGTAATGGTCTTGAGCACAAACAAACCATTCAATTGGTAGCATCATCATAGCCACACAAGTTATCTCATGATCATGTAGATCAACTCACGAGCAACATCATCACTATCAATATCATATGATAGCATCATATGCATCATCTCTCAAAGCCATACTCCATCTCAGTAGTTAGGCATGATGCTGAATAAGTCACTCACTCCACAGAGTTATATAAGAACCATTCTTCTAATCTTGACATATGTCCTAGAAGAATAATTGTTCCAACATATGTTGGAAGCCACACCATGGGATATACGGACTATTCTTCTTATCCAGACATCCATCCTAGAAGAATGAATGTCCTGGACCATTTTCTCTCCAACCACTACTGTAAACTCAGATAAAATGTTTGTCCTGTACCAATCTCTCCACTCTGGTCACTACTGTGAACTCAAGGATACAAACCATTCTTCTAATTCGGACATATGTCCTAGAAGAATAGGTGTCCATGGTACATCAACAATCTGTCATCCTGGACCATTCTCCATAGGGAGAATGTCTGTATGTAATATTCCAGATAGAAAGTATGCAGAACAGAAATAAAATGCTAGAAATGGCAGATGAACAACAATATAACCAGAATAACACCACAATAATACTGAAATGATAACATAATAACACCAGAAAGAGCACTTTGATTACTGCGAGAAATGTTCATGGGCCTCTTCGAGGGGGAAAACTCCAGTTGAGAAGAGATCTATTACAATAATATCCAAGCTAGGGTTCACATACCCTTGACTCCTATTTATACTAAATATGTCTATCAAGAGAACCATATAGAGGAAGATCCTTCTAGAAGCGAAAGCTTCTATTGGGTCTTCTTACATTCGATTTATTCTACCTTATTGCAAGGCCTTATTAATATTGACCTTTATTACATCGAAATACATTGTTCTACCTACGTAAGGGGTTAGGCCCCTAACATGTCTGTCCCCTTAAAAACAACCTTGTTCTCAAAGCTTGAGATGTGGAAATTGATGCAGAATGGTAGCTGGTTCCCAATTGGCATCTGCTGGAGTTGTATCTTTCCACTGGACTAACAATTTATTGATGGTTCGCTAACGTAGGCGACACTCACGCTGGTCCAAAACTGCTTGTGGCTGTAGCCAATTGGAGCCTTCTTCGTCCAACTTAGGAAGGTTGGTTTGAGTTTGGCACTTAGTTCCAATCACCTTCTTCAAGCATGAGACGTGAAAAACAGGATGTAGCTTAGAATGATTGGGAAAAACTAACTGATAGGCCACCTGTCCCACATGCTTGAGAAATGTATAAGGACCATAGAATTTGGGCTCCATCTTCTGACAATGGTCGGCCTTGAGGGAATTTTTCTTGTAAGGTTGTAGTCGAAGAAACACCCGATCCCCTTCTGAAAATTGACATTCAGAGCGACCTTGATCTACTTGTTGCTTCATGTGATTTTGAGCCATGACCAAATTCTCTTTGAGGGTATGAAGAATAGCCTCTCGAACTGTAAATGTTTGGTCCATCGCCTGGACCTTCGAGACACCTGATAAATATGAGAGGACCGAAGGTGGCATTTTTCCATAGACCGCTTCAAAAGGAGTCATGCGTGTAGTTGTATGGTATGAAATGTTGTACCACCATTCAACTAGGGGTAGCCATTGAGTCCACTGATTTTGCGTTTTTTATGCAAAACAACTCGGATATGTTTCCAAACACTTGTTGACAACTTCAGTTTGACCATCCGTCTGGGGATGATAAGCTGTGTTGAGATGCAATTGGGTGCCTTGTAGAATGAATAGTTCTTGCCAAAAATTGCTAGTGAAAGTTGGGTCGTGATCAGAAACAATAGAATGCGGCACACCATGAAGCCTTAAGACCTAATCCTTGAAAATTTGAGCCATTGTGGATGCTGTAAATGGGTGTTGAAGAGAAAATAAATGAGCATACTTGGAAAGGCGATCAACTACCACCATGATGATTGATTTATTACCCGATTTAGGTAAGCCTGTAATAAAATCCATAGAGATATCCCTCCAAATAGCAGGTGGAATCGGAAGTGGTTGCAGTGTGCCCAGAGATTTGACTGTTTCTCCCTTGTTACGTTGACACACATCACATTCGGCCACAAAATTACAAATGTCTTGTTTCATACCATCCCAGAAAAAATAACGTTTGACCCTATCATAGGTTTTGGTAAACCCAGAGTGCCCAGCTGTGGGTGTAGCATGAAGCTCAGAAAGCACCGTGGATTTACGTTTTGACTGTTTACTTAAATACAAACAACCTTTGTATTGAAGCTCATCATGGAGCCATGAGTACCCTGGGGAAACTGGAGAATTGGACTGCAATTGTTGTATCAGATGTGAACTTTTGGGATCATGTAGCCATTCCTGGTGAATGGCTTGGAGCCAATCTGGTACAATGAAGGAGAGAGAAAAGAGGGAGCCTTCATCTTCATATTTTCGGGAAAGTGCATCAGCCACCACATTGTCTTTGCCTTCCTTGTAAATGATCTCATAATCATATCCAAATAGCTTAGTCACCCATTTTTGTTGCTCTGGGGAGGAGATGAGTTGTTCCAGAAAATACTTGAGGCTTTGATGGTCTGTCTTAATTTGGAAGCGTTGCCCCAATAGATAAGGGCACCACAAATCAACGGCATGCAGAATAGCCAACATTTCTTTTTCATAGATTCATTTGCCCAAATTTCGTTCAGATAGTTGTTTGTTGGTAAAGGCCAAAGGCCTACCCTCTTCCATAAGGACAACGTTGATACCTTTCCCTGAAGCATCACATTCTAGAATAAAGGTCTTTGTGAAATCAAAAAGGGCCAGGACTGGAGTGGTGCACATGGCCATCTTCAATGTTTGAAAAGCCTGAGCAACTGCTGGGGTCCAAGTGAAAGAGTTCTTTTTAAGGAGTGTCGTGAGAGGTGCCGCAATCTTTCCATAATTCTTAACAAACTTGGATAATAACCTGTTAGGCCCAGAAATCCTCGCAAGCTTTTGAGAGTCTTTGGGTGAGGCCAATATTGCATAGCTTCAATCTTTTTAGGATCCACCATGACGCCGTTCTTGCCAACAAAATGCCCCAAGTACTCGACTTATGAGGCGCCAAAAGCACATTTAGATTGTTTCACTAAAAGTTGGTGCTGAGAGAGTAGATGGAGAACCCGGTCCACATGAGCAAGGTGGTCTATCCAGTTTTTTTTATAGATGAGGATATCATCAAAGAAAACTAAGACAAAATGACGGAGAAAGGGGCGAAACACATGATTCATGAGGATTTGGAAGGTGGAGGGGGCTTTACCCAAGCCAAAGGGCATGACCAAAAACTCATAGTGGCCCTCATGAGTTCTAAAGGCAATCTTAGGAATGTTTGGCTCTTTCATATGGATCTGGTGGTAGCCAGAATAAAGATCAAGTTTAGTAAAGAACTAGGTGCCACTCAATTCATCCAAGAGGTCATCAATGACAGGAATGGGAAATTTGTCTTTGATGGTGAGTTTGTTGAGGGCGTGGAAGTCAGGACACATGCGCCAAGAACCTTCTTTCTTCAGGACCATGACCACAGGAGAAGAGTGGGGGCTTGTACTAGGGCGGATAACGCCTGCGTTGAGTAGTTCTTGAACCATTTTCTCAATTTCATTTATTTGGGAAAAGGGGTGACGATAGGGACGAATATGGGGAGGGAGGCTTCCTAGTATAAGGGGAATGGAATGATCATGAACACTATGGGAAGGTGGGAGTCTTTGGGGAGTGGAAAAGACCACTTGATGTTTGGAGAGAATGGATTGGAGGTCTTGCGACACATAGGGTGTCTCAGTTGCTTGTATGGCATGGAGTTGGGAAATAACGCCATAACGACCCTTTTTGAGAAGCTTTTCCATGTGATGGGAACTAATGATCTCCGGTGAACTGACAGTGATGCCTTGGAACTTATATTTTTGGCTCTCATGGTAGAATTGCATGGTTAATTCCTTGAAATCCATGAGAATGGGACCCAAATTCCTTAGCCAGTCTGCACCCAACACAATGTCACAACCACCCATGTCGATAACAAACATATGAGATTTCAAGTGGTAGTCACCAATTTGGAGATGCACTTTTTCACAACGCCCTCCACATTTCATGGAGTTGCCATTGGAAATCATGATTTGGAAATTATTAATTGCATGGATATAACAATGTGTTTCTTGGGCAATGCGGCGATGAATAAAATTATGGGTGTTGCCACTATCAACCAGAATGGTGACCTTCCCATGCTTGATGTAACCAATTAGATTGAGGGTTTGGGGAGAAGAGAAACCAGTGAGAGAATTTAGGGAAATGACCGGTTCTACTTCAGGAGGGTCTGAGGGAGGGGTTATGTCCATGGTTTCAGGTGACTCAGACACAAGGGGAGTTTCAACATCCTCTTCCGAAACATCCTTCGATATGGCCATAAAAATATTTTGTTCCTTACACTTGTGGCTCGGGAAATAGTTGTCATCACAATTATAACAAAGGCCTTTGAGTTGGCGTTCATCCATTTAAGCTCTGGTCAATTTTTGGATCTTTAGTGGAGCAGAGGGAGTAGCGAGGAATAAAGGGGGGTTTCCGGTTTTGACAAGATACAACCTGTTGTTCTTCTTTATCTTTATTAGTAGCCTCCACCCAACTCTAAGGCCGAGCCATGAGGACATGGGCACAAATCTCATCCTTGAGGCCACTGTTAAAACATTCTCAGAAAAAGGCATCAAACATGCTCTCTGTCCGAAAAGCCAGGCGCTCAAAAGCAGCTATAAAGTCTTCCACTATTCCTGATTGTTTCAACTTTTTCAAACGTCCTAAATGGTTGGTGTTAGTGTCAAAGCATTCATAAAGCTCTGCCACAAAGTGTATCCAAGAAATATACCGTCGATGGGAAGTTTTTCTCCATTGCCAACGTTCTTGATCTAGATGGAGAACACCATACCAAAGTTTGGAAAATCATCTGTAATGCCATATACAGAGAAATAATGTTCCATTTTGGTTATCCAACCAGTGGGATCCGAGCCATCAAATTTGGTCACATCCACCCGCGGAAGGTGTAGGTCATGATGAAAGTGATGGGGCTGAAAATTATGGGAATGAGAGGACGTTTCAGCTTCGGTATGTGGGGGTGGGTCAGATAAAGGGTTATCTACAGGGATATGTAGCTTGGTGCATAACATCGAAACAACAGATTCAAGCTGGGTAGTCATGTCTTGTTTGAGTTCCTCGATCGAGGTGACGATGGAGGACTGGATGGTTGTATTGATGGTGGCAACATTGGCACTGATTTGTTTCACTTCTCATTGGGTCTCTGTGAATTTAGATTGCAAGGTATTGAAGTGAGCTTCCAAGTCGTGTCTACGGGTATGGGCCATGATGACGAGGGAATCGAAATGGGGCGGGTGGGGTAAAAAATTTTGCTGAAAAATGATATGTATGAATGTGATAAGGGAGAAGAGATAAATCCAATGGAATAGGTCCCAAATAATGGTGCAAAAATTTCTAGACCTTTTTTTACACATGCGGAGTTATACGCCGTTCTGAAGAATACTGCAGTGATGAAATGCCCAAATGCTTAACCAGGAAGAAATCTGTAGTGATTTGGTAACCCAAACACAGTTGCGCGACAATAAATCTTGTCTATTTTAATTTTTTTGTTTCCGTCCCCAAGGGTTAGTTATTCAAGGGTTGTCCAAACAAGGGTTTTCCCTGTGCTATAGCTCTCTGATATACGTGCATGGTCCAATAGTAGTACTCGACCCAATATCCCAGAGCACTAACTAAGGAGGCTAGACCATGCCCTTAGCCGTACTACGCGACTGCCCAGGTACTAGAGAGTATCTTCCCAAGTGCTGTTCTTGGTGGCACTATAGTAGTCAGGCGATCGATCGGTTTATCTACAGAGGGCTTCAAGAAATCTAGGTCGATCCATACACAGGTGATGTCTAATGCGCTACCACTCGAAGGGGTACCAATAGGGGTTACAAGGGTGGCCAACAGATGTGCGCTTAAGAACCACTTTTATTTCCTGGATGTATGAATCCCTCAATTGCGGGTTTATGCGCGTAACGACAAATCTCTATGGCTTAAAGATGTCGGAATACATCTCTACCCTGAAAAAAATTTAACCCACAATTTGTTGCCAAGGAAAGTGCTCTGATACCACTTGTAATATTCCAGATATAAAAAGTATGCAGAACATGACTGGTGAGTGAGATGGGCGAATGTGAGAATGTGAGTTGAGCGTGAGAATGTGGGCTAAGTGAAATAAAGTGAACATCAACAAAAAGCTGGATGCGCCTGCCCACTAACTACTTCTAGTCGCTCTGTCTATCTAGGGTTTGCTCCTTCGACCAGTGAGCCTATTTATCCAAATAAAATGCTAGAAATGGTAGATGAACAACAATATAACCAGAATAACACCACAATAATACTGAAATGATAACAGAATAACACCAGAAAGAGCACTTCGATTACTGAGAGCAATGTTCACGGGCCTCTTCGAGGGGGAAACCTCCAGTTAAGAAGAGCTCTATTACAATAATATCCAAGCTAGGGTTCACATACCCTCAACTCCTATTTATATTAAATATGTCTATCAAGAGAACCGTCTAGAGGAAGATCCTTCTAGAAGTGAAAGCTTTTGTTAGGTCTTCTTACATTTGATTTATTCTACCTTATTGTAAGGCCTTATTAATATTGACCTTTATTACATCGGAATACATTGTTCTACCTACGTAAGGGGTTAGGTCCCTAACACCATCCACCAGTAATCAGTCCTGCCTAGACCATTCTCCGCCTGGAGAATGTTTGTCCATCAACACACTGACTATCCATCTAACTAGAAATCATCTCCAATACTAGTGGTAGTCTCCATGGCAATCAGAACAATGCCATTCAATAGAACACAACCGTGTCTATCCATAGTAGTACACAACTACTATCCAGTGGTACACAACCACACCTAGTGGCACACAACTACTAACAAGTGACACATAGTCACAAACAGTGGAACACATCCACCATAGTAGCATACAACTACTGTCCAGAGACATATAGTCTCCACAACAATCATATCATCTGATATCAACTTGCATAACAATATCATGATATAAACAGAGTCATCCGGGCCATTCTTCCACTCACATCTATGAGATCTGGAAGAGCATCTACCCTAAGAAAGTAAAACATCATCCATGGGATATGTGGACTATTATTCCCAAGCATAGAAGAATAACTGTCCCTGATTTCTGAGCCTGGACCATTCACTTAACTGGGCCATTCCTCCGATAGTAATCATAGTGCAACTTGGAGAGAATGAGTCTACCCTAGGGAATGCCTATCCCTAATTTTTGAACCTGGACCATTCACCTAATTGGGCCATTCCTCCGACACTAATCACAGTGCAACTTGGAGAGAATGAGTCTGCCCTGGGGAATGACTTTTCGAACCATTTCTTATGGAAATGACTATCCTGCACCAACCTCCAAAATGGACTATTCTTCGAAACTTCTCACAACTGTGAACTTCGAAAGAATGATTGCCTTGCGAGGCAGACCATTCTACTTGACCACTACTCAGGGTGACTGCCAAGAATAATGATTGTCCTAGACCATTCCCCCATACTGGCCATAAGGGGAATCACTATTTATGGTACACCAATAATCTATCAGACCATTTTCATTATGAAAATGATTGTCTGATCTGGACCATTTTCTGAATTAGAAAATGCCTATCCGTCAGAAATCTTGGACCACTTTTTGGATTGGAAGGTAACTTCCCAACTTGGACCATTTTCCGAAATGGAAAACGATTGCCCATAAATCAATATGTTATGAACATAAAATATACATAAATAGATATTCATAACATAATAATAGTTAATAAATAATCATTATTAATAATGAAAGGTCATGTCTCAAAGGACATGACTATTGGTAAAGGGCACCCCTGCGTGGGTATATAAGCAGGCCCTCATTCTCAATTGTAATCATCTTATATATTATCTTATTATTCATTCTTATTATTTACAGTCCTATATGGATTACTTTGTTATATTCCAGATATTTTGGATTATTCTTGTGTGAGCGAACTTTGTTCGTCTCATTTGGTATCAGATTCTTGAAGAGAAACAATATATACATAAAAACAATTTGCTGCAAGCTTGAAGAAACCAGAAATAAAGAAAAAAAATAAAATTAATAATAGTAATTTTTGAAAAAATAAAAATAAAAATCAATATATATAGATATATTAAGTTTACCAGTTTACTGAAGAAATATTGCTTGGCTGCTAATCAGGAAAAAAGGGCCCGAACCCTTCATAATTAACAGGACTGTTACAAAATTGCATTCCGTAGAGCATCAGTTCGAATTAACAGCCACCATTCCACTGTTCCGTATGGTGATTATAACTTTCGAAAGCAATTTTTTTTTTAATTAGTCCGTACAGTTAAATCGATTCAAATCTGAACCATATTTTCCGTACAAGCAACGATTAAAGAAGTAATTGTGCCATAGCCAACAGCCGCCATCATGATTGGTTAAATAGTGACTTTTCAGTTTAAGATATATATATGAAAAGAGCATCGTGGGTTTACCTAAGTACAATCTTGGAATATAAGAAGCCGTGACCCTTCAAGTAAAAAAAGGTGTGACTTTATCCTACCCCTGTGTTTAAAATTACATATATATTGATAAAAGTATATGTTACAGGTCATCGTGAAGGAATTAAGTAATATACATCCATTGAGCTATTGAAATCGGGTCATGCATTACTGACTGCCACAAAAATTAGAGCAGTGACCCGTGATAATTCAAGACTCTCTATAACACGGCCCTCCGTCCATAATACTACCTTTGCTATCAATCTGTAAGGTCACGTCTATACATATCCACAGTGGTATTAATTGTTTGGTGTCATCCGTCGTACTTGTCAACCCACTATTCATACATCCATCCTTGCGTTTCATGTGCTGGGTACAACGTTTCAAAAAGGCGTGACTCCTTCCATGACTTTTCATATATTAAAAATATAAGTTATTAAATAAGTAAAAAGTGAAGTGTAAGGAGGACCAAAAACTGAAAATTTATATTCCTAGTTTTTATATGAGGTAAACTTGTACAAGGAAGAGGTTATTTATAAAGTGAAAGGAATAAATTATTATATTCCCCAA
>SNQJ01S0135762.1:0-25542 GCA_010110895.2 Picea sitchensis
TCCCTATTTTGGCTTTCATTGTAAAACTTTCAAGAGCTAATTTTTTATTATATTTTCTTATGTAAAGATATCATTTGCTTATGAAGCCAATGGCTAGTTTGTGTTTCTATTCTCTGTTTATCATCTCTTTTACTTCATCTTGAACATATTTTGTTGTTGTATGATACATTACTGCAAATCTGTGTTGAGAAGGTTCCTTTATAGGATATATTGCAATCTTTGCCACAAAAATGTTTAAGCCCTTTGAATCTTATTTGGAAAGGGTTTCTGAGTAATGATTCATTCTTATACTGAGTAAAGGCATTAAAGAACATGTTTCTCTTTGGTGAATTTATCAGTTTTTGTTCCAAAATTATTCCATACCATATCACTTATCCTATTTCACCGATCAAAGGTTTTATTTACCTGGTTTGCTGCACATAGGAAAGTGGTTTAAATAGCTCGAATAATAAGCCTCATTGAAACCAAATGTGTGATATTTCCACCTTCATGAACTTATTGATAATTTTGAAACAAGATGTGTTAGGCTTGACTCAATAGCAGTCTTGAGTTGACTTCTAGTGCTAACAATATCTCCTTCCCAAATCTGAATCGATGTAACCAAGAAGTGAAACAAAAGCCTTGCCTGAATGGAGAGTGCCCTGAAGATATCTGAGAATCCTCTTAGTTGCTTGCCAATGACTATCATGAAGCTTTTGCATAAACCTGGAGACCATGCTAATAAAAAATGATAGATCAGACATGATATGTATCAAACAGATCAAACTCCCAACAAGTTGACGATATAGTGTTGGATCAACAAGAGGAATGAAAAAATCAACAATTAATTTTACTCCAGACTGAAATGGTGTTGGTGAAGGTTTGCAATCACTCATATGAAACCAAGCTAGTAAATATAAATCATACTTAGGTTGAGAAAGGAATATCCCATCAACCATGTGCCACACTTGAAGACTAAGAAAGTAATGCAATAGGCCCAAGTCTGTAATCTCAAAGTGCTACTTGAGATCATTCTTCAATTACTAAATTAAAGAAAATTCGTTGTCCGTAAGGATGAGATCATCCACATAAAGAACAACAATGAGCAGATCACCATAAAAAAATTTAACTTACATATTTGGATCAGATCGACATTGACTAAAACCACTGCACAATAAATGAGTATCAATTTTCTTATACCAAGCCCTCGTTGCATGTTTAAGACCATACAAAGACTTGTTCAACTTGCATACCAAACTTGAAGTTTCATAGGAGATAAATCTAGGTGGTTGTTGCATATAAATTTCTTCATGAAGATCACCATTTAAAAACGCACTCTTGACATCCATTTGATGAATTTCTCAATGAAAAGATGCAGCAAGAGAAATGATGGTTAAGATGGTGTTCATTTTAGAAATACGAGCAAAAGTCTTAGTATAATATCTACCTTCTTTATGATGAAAGCCTTTAGCGACCAACCGTGCTTATGTTTTTCAATCTGTTCTTATGCAATGAGATTTGTTTTAGAAACCCATTTACAACCAACAAGATTCTTACCAATGGGAAGAGGGACAAGATTCCAAGTACTGTTCTTCATCAAGGAGTCATATTCAACAACCATTGTGTTCTCCCATTCTGGTTTTCCTTTAGATTCTGCATACGTGGAGGGATCATCTATGACTAACACTTTTTACATGAGATAAAAATTAGATCTAGTCCTTCGAATGTCAAATGGATCACCAATATTAGAAGTTGAACACTCAAGTGTATTCCATCAAAGATTTTCATTATATTCATAACAACCTCCCACATTCCATTACATAGCCATGTATATATATATGTATGTATGTATGTATGTATGTATGTATGATAGATATTATTTTACAAGTTGGTTACATTCTGTAACTATCCAATCGGTTGACTCTAACTGCCTATCCGACCGACTCTCTTAACCGACTACTACAATCGACTTGACTAGTCGATTGGTGGGTCTAGTCGGTGGGGCCGACTAGCCCCTGCAAAATATCCCCCCCGCCCCCTCTCAATTCCTTGCTTGTCCTGAGCAAGGTGGGAGTGCGGGTATTACATTGACAAAATTGTTTACAAAATTGAGAGTGAGAAGAAAAGAAAAAGAAGAAATGTTGATGTTGATCCCTGCTGGGATTTTTGTGCTTTATATCTGATCTGGTGGTTGCACTGGTTTCTCACTCCTTCAAATGTTGTTTACTATATAATCAGTGTCATCATTAACATGTGGTTGAAGAACATATTCCATTCCCCAAAGCGTCGGTTTAAAATTGAGCTCCTTATGATGGCTTATATGCGGGTTTTTTGCAAGTAAACCATTCTTTTAAGACTTAGGACTACTTGTCATATTCTTGCTACCCTCTTTGGTATTCTAAGCACTCTAGGTTTTCAACCGTTTTTATTTGATTTTACTGGGTAAAAATATAATTTTACCCCCAAAGCTGGCGCAGTGCTATCTGATGGGGTGTGTTCTCCTCGTCCCATTAAGCTCCAATTTGGAATTTCTTAGTAGTATCAATGCGACCTGTGTCTGTAGTGCTGGACCCATTCTACCATGGAATGATTTGGGTTTACCACATATGTCTTCATCTTCTCATGTGAAATTGTTACATTTTGTTTCTTTTTTCTATGTCCACAATCATCATCTACCATGGACTTGCACTCAACCATGGAATGATTTGGGCTCAATCTAGCTGGAAGAACGCCCAACGTCTTCCACTTGGCCCTCACCGATCACTAGTGCATCGTACCCATGATTAGCACCTTGAATCTCCTGCCTCAAGCTTTTGCTTCAGGCTAGCCAACTGATACGACTACACGTTAGGGATAATTCTCAAATGTCCCTCTATCCTTAAGATTGAGCTAATGGTTCCCAAGAGGGAAATTCCTTTCTTTACACAATGTTGAGCATCTTCTCTTGACATTTGTATCCAATATGACTGGTTAGTATCTCCTGTAGGGAGGGGTTGCAGGAGGATCATCGTCTGTGACATTCGTCATCATCATTTCCTACATTTGGGATCTTAACTGCTTGCAGGATGGTTTTTCTTTGTTCTTTTGGTTTCCTTATAAAGGAGATTGTTTCGTATCTATGAAGACCACTGATGGAGTGGAGATATTTCTCACACATAACCTAATATTCACATATCTCAGGCCCGTGTGGTTGTGTGTGTGTGGGAAATGATTAATGTTCTTTATCAATTGTAAATGATGGTTGCAGACGGTGTGGAGATGTGAATCCAACTTTTTGCTTACATGTTGCACAATATTCAATTGATTTTTCGGTCTCTCAACATATCTATTACCTATATGTGATATATCCTCACATGCCTTTGTTTGGCCTCACCTTGCTTTCCCCAAAGGATTTGTCATTTTATAAAATTTGGGAGGATTCATGAAAATTTGTGTGGTGTCATGTTGATGTCATCATGGTCCTTAGGACACATGATAAATTCAAGTTTTTTCATGATATTATGTTGGTTTCGGTTGGTCGACATTCACTTGTGATGTTTGGTCGGGGTTGTTTATCCATTTGGTCGAAATCCTCTGGTCGAAGTGCCCGACCATGTTGGCTTCTATTTTCTTTTCGACTTGATTAATATTTGGTCTTTTAAGGACATGATTGTGTTTCTAATGGTATTCATGTTTGATTGAGGTGTTTCTCGTATGCTCACTCGCTTGGAGTTTTTCCTGCTTTCTTGATCTTCAAAATTTCATTTTTTGAGTTTTTTGTTTAATTGAATGATGATCTTCTCTTTTGATCGATTGTTTGGTTCGCTTGTTTAGGTAGTGGTGCAATTATTGTCTAGGTGTAGAACTGACACTTGATTTTTGGGTCTCCTCTGTGATCAAAGCCTAGGGACTCTTTTCTCTTCTCATATTTGAATAACTTGTTGTGGAATGAATGCACTGAGATTCAGTCATACAATTTATAGTTTTCAATTAGTTTCAATACCTAATTCTAGTAACCGACTTGTTTATTGCTTCCTTAATTTTGATTTCTTGATTTTTATGTTCTTAATATTTCATTTACTCTTTTTTCTTTGTCATGTATTTATAACCTTTGCTTTCAAATTAGGTCAGCTTGAAGGTTTTCGACCGACTTGAGTCCTACTAGTGCCTACAAGGAGGTTTTCACCAGCAGGGCTCTACGTTACTATGTATGATATCTTTTTAGATGGGCCCCATTGACTAATTTCTTGAAAGGGTTTCCTTGTAGCGTTTTCAACTGCACTGCTCCTGAAGGTAATACTTCCTCGACCACCGACAGACCTAACCATGCAGTTTCTAGATTGCTTGGTTTACCTTTTACTCGACTGTCATATAATAGTACCAAGTATTCATTATTGATTTCTTTCTTCTTAATGTGTCGATCATGCCATGATTTTTGCTGACTTTTATGAATTTCCTGATGTTGGTGTGCCAACATTATTTATTCTTCTAATTGGTTAAGTTGGTAGAGGTGTTGTCTTGTATTCACCATGTGATCAAATTCTAGAACACAATCTATTCAACCAATGTTTGCAAAACAATGTAGTGGGATTACTGCTTCTTGACTGTAAACTAGTTTAAAGGTTGTCTGGTCGGTCAATCTTTTGTATGTTGTTCTATATGCCCATAGTATTGCTAGAACTTTGGCATCCTAGTCATCTCTGTCGAGACCACATATTTTCGTGAGGCCCTTCTGTAGTATTTTGTTAAAATACTTGACGACCCCATTATCTTGTGGATGATATACAGTTGTTTTTCTATGGTTGATCATGAATTTATTCAACAACAATTTGATTATACTATTGATGAAATGGGTCCCTTGATCACTAATTATCATTAGGCAACAACCAAATTTGGTTATTATATTTTTCGCAAATAAACTTTGCAAATGTTTCCTTTGTATAGTTCTCAACTGGTTCTTCTTCTACCCACTTTGTTAAGTATTCGACGATTGTAATAATGTGTTTTTCTCCTGACCGTTTTTCTCTTTTTGGGAAAGGACCAACAAAATCAATAGCCCATATTTCAAATGCTAAACTGGGGTTTATTGAGTGCAAGGGATTTTGTTCTTCCATAATGGTTGGCCTAACCATTGACACTTATCACATTTCTTTACTTGTTCTCGACAACCCTTATGTAAAGTCAACCACCAGAGACTGATTTGAAGGATTTTCCTGGTTGTTGTGTCGGCCTAGAAGTGCCCTCCCACTGGACTTGCGCGTTCTTCATTAATTATGTCTTCTCATTCATGTTCTAATGCACAACTTCACATAATGTTTTTGAGTCCCAGATTATAAAGATATCCATTCATGAGGGTGAATGGTCCAGCTTTCATGGCTATGGATTTTCATTTATTGGCTAGGAGATCTTCAGGTGATTTCCCTTCTTCTAGAAAATTTGTGATTTCTTCCAGTTCTTTGGGGACTGCTTCAACCATGAATAGATTCACATCTGGTAAGTCATCATCTATCCCTGTCGGATCTTCCCCTATTTCAAGTTGGGATAGATGATTTGGTCTGACATTCTTCTTTCCCAGTTGGACTACTACTTCGATGTCGAATTATTGAAAGAGTAGTAGCCATTGACATATCTTTCCTTGATGGACTGGCTTATTGACTAGATATTTAAACACTTGATGATCTATTAAGAAAGTAAAGGGGTTCAATAATAGATAGTGTCAAAAGTTTAACACAGCAAAAATCATTGCTAGGGCTTCTTGTTCGGTTGTCGAATAGTTTATTTATACTTTATTTAGCTTCCGACTAGCATATGCATTCGAATGATTGACCATGTCGTCGTACGACTAGGCCAGGACCACGCCAACAAAAACATTTGAGTCATCAACATGAACATGAAACTTCCTTGATCAATATGGAAATCAAAGGATGGGTGCTTCTACCAATTTTGTTTTAAGTAGTTCGAAAGATTTGTCACATTCCTGATTCCATTGGAACTCGACTTCTTTCTTTAAAAGCTCATCGATTGGGAACATGATATTAGAGTAGTGTCGGATGAGTTTTATGTAATACCTCATGTGACCTAGGAATATTTTGATTTGTTTTTTACTGACTAGTAGTTTCAAGCCGAAAATGATTTTAATTTTTCCATGTCAAATTCTATCCCATCTTTTCATACAATATGGCCCAACAATATACCTATAGGCATGGAAAATATGCACTTTTTCATGTTTAAAGATAATTGGATTTGCCTGCATCTTTCTAGCATCATTCTTAACCATTGGATATGGAATTTTAGTAGGTTGTATATAGTCCAGTCGTTGAAGTACACAACCTTTGTATTATAAATGTATTCTTGAAATTCCTTTACCACTGTTCTTGAAAAAAATGTTGGGGCATTTTTTAGGCCAAACGACATGAATTTGTATGCAAATGATCTGAATTCGGAGACAAATGTGGTTTTTTATTAATATTACTTAGTTATAGGTACTTGATTGTATCTAGAGAATCCATCAATGAATGAGTAAAATTCATGTCATGTTACTTCATTGATAATATCATCAACAAAATGCATTGGTAATGGATCAATTACTGTGAGTTTATTCAGTCCTTGGAAGTCGACATAGATTCTCAATTTATTTGGTTGAACCACCATGGGGATTTCCCTTTCTGACTTGTTGATCAGATATATAATGCCAGTAACAAGCACTGATTCAATTTTTTTTTTTGGAAAATGGGCTTGTATTTGTGTGCTAACTTATATGGACATCTTTTAACATGCTTGGCACTAGGGATGAGTTCGATTTTCATCTCACCCATTTATTGTACCAATCCTTTGAGGTCTTTGTAGTCTTGTGAAAACACATCCTAATATTCTTTTAGTAGGTCAACTATTCCGATAGTTTTCTTATCGGACCAATAGTCACCTATTATAGCCATCTTTGGTCAATCGTCTATTGAAATGTCAAATTCTTCAATTTTGATTTCCACATCCATACATTCAGGTGCTTTTGACTCATCCAATTGTCGTTCTCCTTCCACCACTTGGTTATAGCTCAACAAAAAGTCGGGTTTTTTCGTTATCGTCTTTATCTTCCTTCTCTTCCTTGGTTACAAGTAAAATATTTTTACATGGTTTTGTACTCCTGGATGGATTTTCTTTCATCTAAAGCTTTGTCCTGGAAAACTTATGTTTTCCATGTCTATTCAACTATCTATGATATTATTTGAATTGTGTGTCGATATTAGGTTGCAAGTCGAAGTCGATCCCATGTCAACTTTAGTTTTTCCTTTTTTTCTGAGTTTCCTGGGGACTTGGTTGTTCTAAGAATTTTTTTATTTCTCTTGCTACATCTTGCAATAGTGTCTCTTTAGGTATGAATTCAAGGTATTTGAAGAAGTTGTTTTTTATTTCTTTCTAGTCGAATGTGTGTCCGCACGCTTCCTCAATTTTATACCATTTGTGGGGTATGTCATCCAACTTGTTTAGAAACATGTGAGGCCATACCCTTTCATTTCTATATATTGCTTTCTTCGATTCCTTCTCACATTGTTAGATGTGAGCGACTGGGTCGAACCCAGGTTTGAACATCAGGATATCAATATTGGTTGATAATCTTTTTCCAACAAATATTTCAACAAAGTAAAGAGTGATAGTGTTCCATGTTTGCAATTGAGGTGCATGTGTCTCCCACCATCGAGTTGCTTGGCCTGTAAACGATTCGACTAGACTTTTCACTCTTCCATGTTACCTGACTGACTTAGAAACCTCATCGACATGCACCAAGGGGAAGTTCCTTTCACTGAATTGTAGAGGTTGCTTCATGTATAGATGTGTCGAAATTAGTGTTGGTGTCTGCTTCAACTTTATTTCGAAAACAATAGGTATTGCTTGTACTAAGAAGAATGATTTTTATCGTCTTATTGGTATCACTTCTATCGACCAACACTCTTTTTCTTGGGCTTCATAGTTTTCCATTTTCCAATTGTATAATTCCATATCCGAGTTTTTTCCTATTGATAATGGAGACTCGAGTAATAGTTATCCATCGTTGTTGGGTTCTATGTGATCCTTTTGTTCATTCATGACTTGTTATAGTTGACAAGCTTCAAGTGCTTCATCCCATGTCTTGACCCAAGGATTTCATTCCTTTGGATCCAGGGGAAATATAATTTTTCTGCCACGTCCTTTCAGTTTGATTCTATCTCTTTCAAGGGATATTGTGGCCCTCATGTTCTGACCCCATGGTCATCCAACTAATGTAGGGTAGGTGGGGATGCCTTCAACCATGTTGACTAATTCAAAGTCGACTCTCATTAGGATTCCCACGATAGATGTCATTACACTTTTCAGTGTACCAACTGGCTCAATGAACCTCTGATATGCTAACTTTAGAAAATTCATTGTAGGATGTAGAGGTGGTTTCCGATGTCGAATCCATGTTTCTCTAGGAAGAATATTTACTTGGAACTCGAAGTTGAATACGACTTATTTGATCAAATTTATGTCTATTTCAAGGTCGACTTAAGGGTCAAAGTCATTTGTTTTCGCTTATTGTGATAACTGACACATAATTTTGATTGGTATTTTCTCAAGATACTTAGTAGGTCAATCAATCGACCAACTAACTGTTTCTCTTTCAGTAGTTGGAGGAATTCGTCTAGAGTAGTTTATGAGATGTTCGCATGTCTCCCCTTGTTGGTTTTGTCCTGGTCGATGGTTCTAAAGAATTTCATTGCTTCTCTCATTATTTTGTCTTCACATTTTGGGTCAGGATATGTAGTTCAACCACCCTTTTGTCGATTTGGTGGTTCTGGAAAAATGTCCTCGCCAAGTCCCGAGCGTGTTACTAGGAGGTTCTTCGAATTCAAAATTTCTTATTTTGGCAATGTATGTAAGAGATTTACATTTCTTTTGTTCATTAATTTTTTGAGTACTATTGGAAAATATTCAAGTGAGTGGTCTCCCACTCCATAAATGTTAGAGAACTTGAGATCAGTTCTATCTTTGATTGGGCAATCTGGGTTGATGTGGTCATCCTTCCAACAATTGAAGGAGTAGTATCATCCTCGACCTCATCCTCTATTGAGGTTGCCTTGTCCTCCTCGTCTACGGCCTTGGTAGCCTCCTCAACCTTGACCTCTATATCCATTTCCTCCTTGGTCAACAATTTGGTCGATTGTGTGTGAGTGATATACTGAATGAATGTTCATTCAGTTTTTTCTATTTAGTCGACATTTTTTGGTTGAGTGATTATTCTCCTCACATGTGTGATACCACTTTGGATGCACATTTCTTAGATTGTGTGGGCACTCTCTCATAGCATGATTTGTCACTCCTTTGCATATATCACATAATGTTTTTCAATTTGAATTCGACGAACAATAGGGTCTAGGGCATCGTTGAATTTACAATAATATTTTGTGTGGCCTTCGCTAGAATAGATTATACACCATAGTTTGTTGTGGGATATTAACATGTTCTTAATTGATTGTTGTAATTCCACAAGTTTTTCTTCTAGTCATTTTTCAATAACGGATGAAGTCAAAGTGCCTTCGTTGTCCATTTCTATTTGTTGTGTTTTTTTCAAAATTTCTTCACATGTCGAGAGATCGTACATATGCAGTGGTACTCTAATATTTTACAATATGCCTACTACATACCATTGTACAAGTAGTTTCTCGTCGATTGTGTAGAGAATTTGGCTCAAAAGGTCTTTGAACCTTTTGTCATATTCTCAGATGATTTCTCCCAGATTTTTCTTTATTTCTTTCAATTTCTATGTTGCGAGGTGGCTAATATCTTGTGTCTTAAAAAATGTGAGAATTTTTTTATTTATTCTTGACTTAGAGCATTGTTGATTATCTGTGTAGTTCGTAAACCAGGTAAGGGCTCAAGCTCAAAGTGCGACATTAAATTGTGCCATTTGCTTATCTTCATCTATTATGTCGATTGCATCCCATAATTTTTCACAAACGAACCAATGTTGTTTGGGATCCTTATCTCCTTCATAGATTGGGATGTGCTTGAGCCCCATTTTTGTTGATCCAGGTGGATATTGGTGGCCACCCACCTATTCCAACTGGCTCATCTTGACAGTTTTTCAGTTTGGTAGTTTTTTCCTAGTTTTCGAGTCCTAAACTTCCGAGGCTCTTTTGAGGTAGTCCCACCTAGTTCTATTTCCTTGATCTCTTCCAAGAAATGCAGGAAGGTCATCTCTCATACTGGGAAGTTATTCTTCACGATTCGCTCTCAGAGTGAGAAAAATATTACAGCCACATCCATGGACTCTGCGACCAACCTCTCCATGCAACAAAAGCAAGTGGATAAGGTCATGGAAGAAGACAAAGACATCTTCTCAACATCGATGGGGGTACCTCTGCACTGTCAGGTCAAGCATTCCATCGATCTGACCCCTGGTGCACTGCTACCCAATGGGACAGTCTATTGTTGGTCTCTGTTAGAAAATGAGGAGATAAAGTGTCAGATACAAGAACTTCTCCACAGGGGGAACATATGACCTAAATCATCACCTTGTGGAAGCCCAATCATGATGGTGCGACTTTGCATTGATTACTGAGCCCTAAATAAAATTACAGTCAGGAACCGATACCTAATTCCCCAAATCTAAAATCTCCTTGATCAACTCAAGGGGGGAAAATATTTCAGTAATATTGATCTGAAGTATAGCTACCATCAGGTCCCAATAGAGAAGACAAATGTATGGAAGATTGCCTTCAAGTCAAAACAAGGTCATTTTGAATGGCAGGTCATTCCCTTTGGTTTTAAAAATGCCCCAACAACTTTCATGAGGATGATGGACAATATATTGTAGCCTTTCACCAATTCTTTTGTAGTGGTGTATCTGGATGACATCCTCATCTACAACAAGACTCGTGTGGAACACTTGCATCATATTCAACAGGTTATTCACACTCTGTGGCAACACAAGTTATATGCCAATTTGAAAAAATTCTCCTTCGACATGGACAAGGTCCAGTACCTAGGACAGATTGTTGATAAGCATGGTGTGCATGTGGATCTAGCCAAGATCCAGGTCATCCATGACTAGCCAACCCCAACCACACTCACTGAGCTTCAGAGCTTCTTAGGCCTTGCTAATTTCTATCGCAGGTTCATGTTGGGATTCTCCCATATTGCATGGGCCCTCAACCAAGTAACCAGGGGTGGTGGTAAGGAAAATTTTGTCTGGGGTCTGTCCAACAACAAACGTTCAATGATATGAAGCAGTTCTTGTGTTGAGCCCTAGTGGTTTCATTACTTGACCTGCAACAACCCTTTGAGATTGAGACAAATGATTTAAACTATGTTGTGGGTGCATTTCTCACTCAGCATGACCACCTTTTGGCCTATCATAGTGAGACACTATTAGATTCCTCCCATAAGTACCCTACTTATGACAAATAAATGTACTCCATTGTTCAGGCCTATCACCATTGAAGGCATTACATTCTCAGGAAGGAGACAATCATCCACACTGATCATAATCCACTGCAGTTCATGCTGACACAAGGAAAATTGCAGAATGACAACCATCAAAAGTGGTCGACATACTTGCAACAGTTCAACCTCAACATCAAGAACATAGTTAGCAACTTAATGAGAACTGTGACCTCAAAACGAGAACTCTAGCCCTTAAAACCCATATTTTTGCATAAAAAACATGAAAATCAACCCCCAAATCAAAAAGTGGTGCTACCAGTAGCACCATTTTTTGTAACCGGGTCAAAATTACAACTTTTTTTTCAAGCATGGGCTTAAAATGATCAAATGGTTCTTGAACAAACTTTAAAATCAACCCCAAATCAAAAGTGAATTGCTCACGGTGGCACCATTTTATGTGAGTGATAATTACAACTTTTTTCAAGCATGGGCTAAAAGGATAAAATGGTTGCTAAAAAAAATCTAAAATCAACCCCCAAATCAAAATTGTAGTGCTACCAATAGAGACCAATTTTACATTTGGGTCAAAATTACAAGCTACATTTTCAAGCATGGCCTCAAAACATAAAATAGTTGCTTAGAAAAACTTAAAATCAACACCTAAATAAAACATGACCTAAACCAGCAATTTTTTTCTAAAGCATTAAAATTACGATAGTGGAAGCCCTAAAATTCAAATTATGGCCTTGACAACAAATCCCTACACCAAATTAAAAAAAGGAAACCCAAAATTGGATCCTAAATGGTCGGCTTTAGAAAATTTATTTACTAACTTTTTTCTTTCTTAAATTTACATTAAAAAATAAATAAAAGAGAAAATCTTCACAAATATATATATATATATATATATATATATATATATATATATATATATATATATATATATTAATGAAGACAAAACACATTTAAAAATATATTCAAAATCCAAATTAAAAATAAAAGAAATAAAAAATAAAAACTTAACAAAATGAGTGAAAACCAAAAGAAAAACTAAAAGAAATGAAAAAATAATAGAATTTGGTTTTGTTAAAAAAAGATTCAATAAAATGTTAAATAAAATCTAAAATAAAACATATTTGACCGAACTATTTTTTTTTAGTAATTTAGGTTTATTAAAATCGATCAAAACAAATGCACAGAGTTATCGACTACACAGCATTAGTGCCCGATTAGAAGCATACGCGGTGTCCAAAGTCCAAAAGAGATGCTTATTAGCAGTTGGGAAACTACCGTTGCCTGATGTCTAGTTTACAAGAAGAAATTTTGTCTTTGTGGCCAAGTGTCAAATGCAAGAAGGCATACATACTATTGTGCCACGCAGGGCCAAAATAAAACAAGAAAAGGCAAAACATGGGAAATAATTAGTGGCTTGGACCAAGGCAGCGGTCCAATGTAGATATGTGCTACCTGTGCTTTCCCTTTTTCTCGATCAACCATGACCCTTCTCATGTCTTGCAGAAATTCCATCATGTTATCCACCCTGCACCATCTATCATCTTCCCGCCAGGCACTTCCGCGCCGGTAGTTTTATGTCCTCGGTCACATTTGATGTTGTCAAAGAGTAGTGAGCTCAACCAGCTCTGTGTCCACGAAAAGAGTGGGGAAAAGGCCCGGTGGGGAGAGGGAGGATGAAAGGTTCTAGGTGAGGGATAGAGGAGGCTGTGAAGCGGGAGGCGGGGCCGGTGGAATTGGGAGATAGAAGGGGTGGCGTGGGGAAGCGAGGGGAGGTGAGCATGTCAATTGAATTACCAGCCGGATCAAACCATTCCAGCTCTACAAGCTGAAGGGTTGGAGGAGAGCTGATTTGAGGTCCACTTTCGGTTTTGATGGAGAAGGGATGACTAAGCCCGGAGGTAAGAGAGAAGGAGCTTCTCACCGGTGGTTGGGCATCCATAGAATTGGAGGAAAAGCGAAGTCACGGTGAGAAAAGGTTGGAGAGAGGGTTACTGGCTCATCTGCTTGGCCCAGGCCCGAAGAGGGAGGTTCCCTACCCCAGGCCCGATACCAGGAAGCACCATGCCTTGATCTACCCCTAAGCCATGGCATGAAGGGAGGGTCTATGCTTTTGAGAAGCCACGAGGAGGAGGAGAGTAAGCACCAGCGAAATTGAAATTTCAGGAAAAACACACTAGATGCGAGGATTGAGGATGTGAATGGAGAATAGAGCTCTCGAGTAGTCACTTTCCGAAATAAAGGGAGCAGAGAAATCTTCTCTGGTCATTGTGATAAGTCTCTTCAATGCGGCACCATGAATAAGCCCCATGAGGAGAGTAGATGCTGAAGCATGTAAGCTTCCGCAGTTGCTTCGTGTGGGAGGTTAGGTGACGGTGGGGAATTTGCCAGCCAACAAGTGCCAAAGTGACAAGACGTGAGACTCCCACCCGTGGACATGTGGCCTAGCCGAGTGGCTCTTTGCCGAGAGGATGGATGTGACGTGAGATTGCCACCTGTGGCCATGTGGCTTGGCCGGGTGGCTCTATGTTGTGTTTCTTTATTCATGTTCGATTAGGCACCCCATCCAGGGTTTGACAAAACTACATTAACTAAATTAAAACACCTTAAAAAAGTATATTTTTTCATAAAATATCTAAATAAAATTCATATATATATCTATATGTGTGTGTGTGTGTGGTAATGTGTGTGTGTGTGTGTGTGTGTGTGTTTATGTATATATAAACCATATGTTTTTGGTTATATATAGCACACACACACCTACCACCCTGTGAGGAATCTGGAAGACTAAGAGCCCGCAGGGGACGCCGTGATGCGACATTGGGCCAAATCCCCTTGGCACGGCCCAAGTCCATTAGCGCACATTTTAAAACATATATATATGGTATAGATATATAAAACATGTATTTTTTTTTTTTTTTTAATTTTATTTTAAGAATTTTTGATATAATTTTTTTTTATTTGTTGTAATTTTAATGCATTTTAACTTATTTTGGTATATTGTTTTTAAACTTTGTATTAAATTTTAATTTTAAGGTTTTAATTTGAGTTTTATATGTAATAATAATAATAATAATCTATTTTTAAGCTCATGTGGCTTGACACCAATTAGTGTATGGGGCCCCTTGTTTGTGGGACAAGGTTCCCCCTCCATGCATGATTTGGTAAAAATGCAAGTCTCGAGAAGGTACCCCATACCCTACCCCCTCTGGATTTGAACACAGACCTCTTAAGAGGAAACTACATGTTCCTAACCATTAAGGCCCTTTCAGTTGTATATATATATATATATATATATATATATATATATATATATATATATATATATATATATATATATATATATATATATATATATATATATATATATATATATATATATATATATATATATATATATATATATATATATATATACTATTATATATATATATATATATGTTATGGTTTTTATTCACTCTAGTTTTTAGGTTTTTCTTCAATGTTTTTTTTTTTTTTAATATAAATTTGTTATTTTTAGTTTGAGTTCTTTTGTTTTCTTATTTTTTAGTTTTTATTTTTTTTTTTTTTTTTTTTTTTTTTTTTGGTAAATATTTAAAATAGTATTATTTAACTGCAATTATTTTACGTGTATTGAAGTAAAGGTAAAACAATGTATTAAAAATGATATTTTCACTATATTTAAAAAGCATGGAACTACATGGCAATTAGGACACATGATTATATGAAAATCTTAATTTAAAAAATAAATGGTGTACACCATTTTAACATTGGATGGAGCATGGATTTTTTAGGTTTTTCTTCAATGTTTTTTTTTAATATAAATTTGTTATTTTTTTTAGTTTCAGTTCTTTTTGTTTTCTTATTTTTTTTTAGTTTTTAATTGATCTAAAAAAAATGAATTATATATTTTTGGTAAATATTTAAAAATAGTATTATTTAACTACAATTATTTTCTGTGTATTGAAGTAAAGGTAAAACAATGTGTTAAAAATGATATTTTCCACTATATTTAAAAAGCATGGAACCATAACTTAATTAAGGACACATGATTATATGAAAAATCTTAATTTAAAAAAAATAAATGGTGTACACCATTTTTAACATTGGATGGAGCATGGAAATATGATTAAAAACATCATTGAATAAAAAAAATAAAAATAAAATAAAAAAAAAGTTTGAAAATAGATGAAAAAACACCGTTGAGAAAAACAAAATTGAATGATTTGAAACTAAACGAAAAAACAAGCATTTAAAAACAAAAAAGTGGAAACCTTATGTATCAGAAAAATTAAAATATCAAAAAAACACCTAAAAATGGAGGGGGGTGCTAACAGTAGCACCATTTTTAAAAACGGGGTAAAAAATGTGACCCTTGAAAAAATGAGAACTCGACAAAGTTCTCATTAAGTTGGTAATATTGTTCAAGTATAAAACATGAAGTACCAACGGGGTCACTGATTTCCTCTGTCGACATCCAGACGCGACACTCACCACGGTGCTAGACTCTTGTGAACACGAGACCTCTGAATGGCCCCACCTCTATGAGAAAGATCCTGACTTCACCACCACCTACCAGATGTTGGGCGCAAACACAACTGCCACTAATTTCCATCTTCGGGATGGGATGATGTGCCATTTGGGCCATCTCTTTGTTCCATCAAGAGAGCGAGCGAAACTAATTTGGGAATCCCACTACAGTCGGGTGGCAAGACACTTCAACGTAGAAAAGACAGTGGCAGTGTTGCAACGACATTTCTATTGGCCGAAACTTCGACAAGATGTCAACAAGTATATCCAATCTTCCACTTCCTGTGATATTTCCAAACCGAACACTAAGAAACAAGGCTTGTACATTCCCCTACCTACTCCTGATCGGCCTTGGGAATCCATCTCAATGGACTACATGTCGGGTCTTCCATCCACCAAGCGGGGAAACGACTGTGTTTTTTTTGTTGTTGATCGCTTTTCTAAGATGGCGATTCTATCCACCTTCAAGAAGAGCATCACAATGAAGGCCATTTCCAAGCTCTTATTTGAACGAGTGTGGGTACATTTTGGGATCCCGTGGACCATTATCTCAGATTGGGATAGTCAGTTTCTCATCACATTCTAGTCGAGTCTCTGGTCACTGCTGGACACCAAGCTCACCAAATCCACTGCCTTCCACCCCTAGACGAATGGCCAAACCGAGGGCGTCAACTGGATGTCGTGCATATCCTGCACATGTACAATTCCAAGCACCCCCGCACATGGGATGAGAGTATTCCTTATGTTCATCATAGCTACAAAAGATCCATACATAGCTCAACCAACCACAACCCCTTTTATGTGGGGTTGGGTTTTCAACCATTAGGTCCCATGGATGTTGCACTACCCCTTGCGGCCACCCAGGGAGACTCGTCCCATGTTCCAACTAAAGTTGAAAAAGCCACCCGTTTCATTGAGTGGATCCAACACATCCGCTAACAGGTTCGGGATATTTTACAGAAGTCCAATGCCAAGTACAAACAACGCCATGATCAACATTGAGTGCCACACAAATTTCATGTGGGAGACAAATTTTGGTTGCACTTGCAGAAAGAACGCCTTACAGGGCCCCATCAAAAGCTTAGTCCACTCTATTATGGAATTTACACTATCACCAAGGTTGTGGGTGATAATGATTTTGAGTTCAGCATTCCCCCCTTCCTTGGCTTGCACCCAATGTTCAATGTGGATCTCCTTCAACTATATTTTCCACCATTATTGGACACCTAAGAGATAATAGAACAATTGACACCAACAAAGAGAAACCCCGATTGCATGGAACATGCATCCACTGATCATATCATGGATACACAGGTCAAGGTCACTCATCAACAAAGGATCCAACCTTATCAAATTGTCAAAGCAAGGTAACTCCTGCACCAAGGCAAGTGGCTCACCCGGGGCCAAATTCAACAAAATTTTTCTCATATGATGAGGGAACTCAACATAATTGAGACCATTTATTCCTAAGGTTGGAGGATTGATCCAGGTAGATATTGGTGGTCACCCACCTATTCCAACTAGCTCATCTTGGAATTTTTTCATTTTGGCATTTGTTTCCTAGTTTTCAGGTCTTGAACTTCTGGGGCTGTTTTGAGGCCCCAAATAGCATTTTTAGGGATCGCCAAAGTCAAAATAAAAATGGAGTTAGAGTTTTATGGAATAATGTGTAGTCCTTGGATATACCTTTCCAATGGGATATCATGTGCCTAAAACAAATTTTGTATGCAAAAGTTACGACCCTAGGAAGTTGATGCACTAACTTACCCCAATGGGGCTCACATGACTTATGGCGCTTCATCTCCTAGGGTTAGATTTTTGGATGTATAGGGTTTTGGAATTCATGTTTATTGTAAAAATTATTTCAGAGCCTCATTGTAGTCATCTTCTAGTGAATGAGTGTATCCGTCACATCTCTTCTCAAAGATAAGTTGCCACCATTCTAGCAATCTTGTTTCAGTCTGCATTTTACAGTTTCAACATATTTCGTATTTAATAGAAGTCAAGTTTTACTGTATCTCTGTTATTATTCACTGTGTATCTGTGTTAATATTATGAATCTTTGTTTTGTTCCGCTCATAAATATGGATCGGTTGTTTTCTTAGATTGTGTTCTGGTTGGGATTATTGTGAGGATTTGTGTCGAAGTCGACTAGGAACTCGAGTTATTTTCTTAATTCGAAGTCGGAATATTCGACTTGACCAGTAGAATATTCGACTCGACTGGTATAATATTCGACTTGACCAATAGAATATTCAACTTGACCGGTAGAATATTCAGCTCGACCGATAGAATCTGTCGTTGGTATTTTAGGGGGATATATTTGATTGCTAACTTCTCTTGTTCTTTGCTTGAGTTTGGGACATTTGTCTGACAAGATTTATCTATATATTCAAAAAAAATTCCTCTTCAGGGTCGTGTCGATTCATTTTCACTGTCTGTTGAATTTGAATCTTCCAATAGTAAATTTGACAGGGGGTGGATTCTCTGAGGTCTCTTACGTGAAGTATTATATCTTTTGGTTCATTTTCTAGTGCTTCAATTAGTACTGTATCTATTATCTTACCAGCATTGTCAGTTTGGCACCACACCCTTGGTGATTGTGTATCCACATCAAGTCTTTGTCATAGGAACTCTGTAATACGCATGCTAGGAATTCTTGGAGAAGAAATTTGAACCACGTGTCTTGAATGATCGATCTCCATATCAACTTGGTCATCTATTTGTTGGGTGCCACTGAACACCATGTTCAATTGCAAGCTTCTCCTTCTCTTAGGAACCGTCAGGGCACTCTCAATGGTTTCTCCAATGATATACCACTACTGGATAGGTTTTCTATGAGATTTTAAGGGATCCCTCTCATTATGAAACTCTTCTTGTCTCTTTTGTCTCTTGTCCCTCTCTAGTTTATGTATGTTCATAGAAGGTTTGTGGATCTGCGTCCAACATTCATACCTCTCACTTGGATCATTTATCTTCCTCCCGACTTCTAACATTTTCGACTTGGGTGTGCTTCGACTTCGAATTTACACCATCTCATGGATCATCCAACCCCCCAACGTCGACCCAAATTACTCACAGTCAATGATGTTCATCACTTATTTTATGCTCATTTATTCAAGAAGTATTCTCGAGCTTCTCTAGTATCTTTGCAGTTAGATTCTAAGAATTGTTCCCACTAGTCTTGTCTCTCTTTCCAATTAGATTTTGGAGGATGGTTTTTCAGAGGAGTTCAGTAATTGATGATGTCGCGTGATCCTTTGTCTAGAAGAAATTTATGAAATAACAACGAAACAATGCAAATAAACCCGTCATGAAGTTCTGTATAGAATTTGTTCTTGACGGTTTGGACTGACTCTCTATCTTTGATTGCTTGTTCTTCAATGTAGTCTTGCACAATCCTCTCAAACCACTCATTCAAGTTTTTTATCTTCCTCTATTTATTATTTTTTGAATCAACTGCTCATCCAGATTTAGTCTATGAATTAGAATGACTAAGATATTCGTGAAGTGCTTCTAGAATAAATTGCATGAATCTTTCACATGTCTCCAAGGAGAATTGAGTGTGGGCTTCTACCAGGGTAAGTTGATTTTGTCTTGCATAGTTTCTGATATAGTTGGTAATTTTACGCTTCCACCATTCACCTATATATTCCAAAGTTAACATCTATGTGCCTTTGTTATGCATGCCTAAGTTCAAAACTACCGGAAATGGAACCAATGTTGTAGTCTGAGAGAAATTATGAGATAGTTACCGGTAGATCCTTACATAGAGAAACATGTACTATAACATCATATACAAGAGAACACAATCATATAGACAGACATACACAAGAGGTGAGAGAACCATCAAATATTTTTATTATATTTAGAGCAAACTCCTACATTCCATTCCATAACCATGTATTTATATGTATGATATTCTATTACAAGTTGGTTACATTTTATAACTGTCTAGTTGGTCGACTCTAACTTCCTATCCGACTGACTCTCCTAACCAACTGCTACAATCGAATTGAATGGTCAACTAGCAGGTCTATGTTGGGTTGTTATATACTTTGCAGTGAAAGTCGAGGTGGATCAATTGATAGTCGAAGTCGAAGGTCGAGTTGGTTCTACTGGGTAAAGTTTAAGTCGAAGGTCATGGTGGTTCGATCGGATAAATTTGAAGTCGAAGGTAGAGGTGGTAAATAAATCGAAAAAAAATCGAAGATGTCAATCGAAAAGACGTCGACAAGAGGGTGAGTGGAAATAGACTAAAAAATGAATTAAGTTCGACTGGTAATCCAACTTGGTAGTTGACTGTAACATAATCCTGAGATTTGCGGGATTTGTAGCCAATGATTTGCATAAATCTGTAACCATTTTTGGGAATATTTTATTTATGGTTTTTCCTACTGTAAATCCTATAAAGAATGTGTTCTAGGTGGATATCAGTGGCCACCTACCTCTTCCAATTGTCTCACATACAATTTTCATCTTGGTAGTTTTTTTCTATCTTTTCAGGTCCTAAACTTTTGGAGTCGTTTTGAGGCCCTAAACAATGTTTTTTGGGCCCGCTACAGTCACATTATAGAAGGAGTAAAAGTGTGATGGAACAATGTGTAGTCCTCAGATAGAATTTTCCAACAGGCTATCGTGCGCCTAAAACAAAGTTTGTATGCACAATTTACGACCTCGAGAAGTTGATGTACCAACTTACCCCATCGAGGCCCACATGACTTTTGGTGCTTCATATCCTAGGGTTATGTTTTTGGATGTCTAGGGTTTTAGGATTACTTATTTATGCTAAAAAGGTATGGATGCCTCATTGTGATGTTCTCAAATGAATGTGTGTAGTCGCCACATCTATTCTCAAAGATTAGCTACCACCATTCGAGCAAGATTGTTTCATTCTACATTTTACAGTTTCAGTAGATTTATTTATTGAATAGAAGTTAAGTTTCATTGTATATATGTTATTTTTGTTTTTATATCTATGTTAATGTTATAGATTTGTGTTTCATTTCATTCCACTCATAAATCTGGATCAATAGTATCAAATCATTTTTCTAGCTTTTCGGGTCCTAAACTTCTGGAGTCATTTTGAGGCCCTCCACAGTCACATTGTAGATAAAGTTAGAGTGTGATGGAATAATGTGTATTCCTCATATACACCTTTCCAATGGGATATTGTGCGCCTAAAATGTATATTGTATGCAAAATCTACGACCCCAAGAAGTTGATGTACCAACTTACCACATCGGGGCCCACGTGAATTTTGGCGCTTCATCTCCTAGGGTTAGGTTTTTGGATCTATAGGGTTTTATGATTACTTATTGATGTTAAAAATGCCTAGAGTAATCATTTTAATTTGCTCAAATGAATGTGCATAGCCACCACATCTCTTCTCAAAGATAAGCTACCACCATTCGAGCAAGATTGTTTCATTCTACAATTTACAGTTTCAACATATTTCTTTATTGAGTAGAATTTAAGTTTCATTGTATCTATGTTATTGTTCTATGTATATATGTGTTAATGTTATAGATATGTGTTTCATTTTGTTCCACTCATAAATCTAGATCAGTGGTATCAGAGCAGTCTGATCTTCATTTGTTTCTCTATGCATGTTCCCAATGAGGTCAAGGTATAAGCAGTTGGGACTCGAACGAGTTGATCCTTTTCTGCCCATGGGGGAAGAAAAGAGAGACGATGGGGAAGGATATCCCTTTAAACTATTTCTCGAGGAATCCCTCTCGTGACAAAGGAATGAGATGATGGATAATTTTTCACAAATCCTTCAATGACTGCCAACAAGCAACACATCTTCCTTGAGCATAGGCACCGCCCCCTTCAAGGTATATATCAATTTTGATATTTCTATATTTGAATTTCAAATAGATGCGGAGGCTCTAGAAAAATGGTCAAAACTTCTAGAAGGGTAATTTTATGTCCACAAATTTTTTGATAGAGAAAATATTACATTTTCACTCCTTAAGGTCATCCCCCATGTCAAAGATTAGTGGGAGACTTTCTGTGAGAAAAATGAAACAGAGGGATCCACATTATTTGTAATTGCACCCACTTGGGATTCCTTAGGGATGTTATTAAGGAAAAATACTACCATGTTGGAATTTATGATGACTTATATACAAGATGAACCACACTGTGGCAGGAAAGGGACCAAACAGTTCCATAGTTCACCAATGTCTTCCATACCTTGCGTACCAAGATGGGTATCAAAGACTTTGAGTGAAATTTGGTGCTCAAGTATCGTGAAGGTCTGCATATATACATCCAGACATAAATATAGTTTCTGGACATCTCATCCTTGGGTGCTACCCATTGATATGATTTCAAAATTGAGCATAAGATTAAACAAAATACATGGCAGTTTGGGTCTGCGAACCCCTCACAATAGAGGTATGGAAAAGGTGGACCCAACCCATAGAAAACATGGCATAGAAAGGATGGAGAACCTCAGGACAACCATTCTAAACTGAAAACAAAGAAGGACAATGGGAAGACAAAGAAATACACTGGGAAATGGTGTGAGTTCCATAAGATCCCTTGGCATAACACCGCTGAATGTAACTCAAAGTAGTCATTGGTGTCCAAGGTGAAAGCCTATGAATCAGATGTGGGCTTCGACTATGAGTCAAAACCAGAAAAAGGGAGGCAAATCATTGATGCAGAACCCAATGCCAACATTTCTACCACCAAGGTCCAGCCCGGTGAACCTGATGAAACAGAGGAAGGTGAGTGCCTCTTTCATTCACAAATGTGGGTGAAGGGTACTACGTTGCACTTCCTCATTGATAGAGGTAGCCAGAAGAACATCATCTCAGTGGAGGTCATCAAGTAGATTGTTCTACCAAAAAAACCACATCAATAACCATACACCATCGGATGGCTCCACCAAGGGAGCGATATCCACATCAGCCAACAATGTCGCCTGGCCTACGACATCAAGACTTTCAAAGATGAGGTATTGTGTGATGTCGCCCCCCTTGAAATTTGTGATGTTATTTTGGGCCAACCTTATTTATGGAAAATTCATGATGTATATGAGTCTAGGCCTCATAGTGTTATTATTAATTTGGACATGAAAATGTACAGGATACCCGAGGTAGTCCCATCTACTGCCATTTCCTTGATCTCTACCAAGAAATGTAGGAAGATCATCTCTTAGATCGGAAATTTTGTCTTCTTTGTGATTCACACTCAAAGTGAGCCTAAGGTTGCAACCAAATTCATGGACTCTACGATAGGTCTCTCCACGCAGTACAAGAAAGTGGATAAGGACATAGAAGAATACAAATAAATCTTCTCCTCACCCACTGGGGTACCTCTGCACTGTCAGGTCAAGCACTCAATCGATCTGACCCCTAACTCACTGCTACCCAATGGTCCAGTCTATCACTTATTTCTATTAGAAAATGAGGAAATCAAGCACCATATCCAAGAGTTGCTCGTAAAGGGGCATATCCGACCAAGCTCATCACCTTGTAGAAGCCCAATCGTGTTTGTGTAGAAGAAAGAAGGGACCTGGTGACTCAACATTGATTAATGAGCCCTAAATAAAATCACAGTCAGGAACCAATACCCAATTCCTCAAATTGACAATCTCCTTGACCACATCAAGGGGGCCAAATACTTCAGCAAGATTGATCTGAATTCCGGCTACCACCAGGTCCCAATAGAGCAAATCGATGTATGGAAGAATTCCTTCAAGTCAAAAGAAGGTATTTTTGAATGGTTGGGCATGTCCTTTGGCTTGAAAAAATCCCCAAAAAATTTCATGAGGATTATGGATGATATCATGCGGCCTTTCACCAATTCTTTTGTGGTGGTGTATTTGGATGACATCCTCATCTTCAGCAAGAGTTGGGAGGCACACTTGTAGCATATTCAATCGGTTATGCAAACTCTGTGAAAACACAAGCTATATAGAGAAACATGTTCCTTCGACGTGAATAAGGTCAAATACCTAGGCTACATTGTTTATGAGCATGGGGTACATGTCGATCCAGCCAAGATCTAGGTCATCCATGACTGGACAACCCTGACCACACTCACTGAGATTCAAATCTTCTTAGGCCTTGCCAATTTCTATCGCAGGTTCGTATTGGGATTCTCCCACATTGCATGGGCCCTTAGCCAAGTGACCAGGGGTGGTGGAAAGGAAAAATTAATGTGGGGAAAACTGTAATAAAAAAAAATCGATGATTTCAAGAAGAGCATGTGTAATATCCCTAGGATGAGCCCCAATTGTATTATGAGTTGTAAACATGTTTTGTAGGCTCGTGACTTGGGAAATTATAAGCTAGTAGGCTTATGAGTTAGTAGGTCGGAGAGCCTATGTGTTAAAGGCTAGGAGCCTATTTTGTACATGTAAATATTCATATTATTAATATAAAAACATCGTTGCATGTAGACCGACCACAATAAAAGATAATGGGGGACTATACTCCACTAGGATGGGTAAGGGAGAGGGGGATAAGAGGTTGGAAATAGGGGCTAAGTCTAGGGGCTTAATTCCAAGAGAATAATATTTTTTTATTATTCCATAAGTTGTTTAGAAGGATATGTTTTTATCCTAAGTTCCTTGGGGAGGACAGGTGACTTCCAAAGGGAAGGAATGTGTTTCATGAGAAACAGGTGTCGGCTCAGGCACATGCAGTCTTAAGGGGGGAATTTTTGCTGGGGGGACACTCACACACACACACTCACTCATGCACAAGGAGGAACTCACTCACGGAAAGGGGTTCACGCACAGATAAGTTTTTCTCTCACACTCTCACCATCTTCGCTATGCTAGACTAGTCTGCCCCATCTCTCCTCATGAGTTCACTCACACACTGAGCAAGCACACAACCAGCCATTTCCGCCATTGTTGAACCCATGGCCATTGTACACATATGTAAATTACTGAGCTGTCCCTTGCCTTACCTGAATTATCTATTGTGGTTTGAAGAAGCGGGTTGTCAAGCCCGCGGTTGAAGAGGCGGGTTGTCAGGCCTGTGAGAAAATCTCTCTCCAGGTGAGAGAGGTTGTTGTGGATTGAAGAAGCAGGTTGTCAGGCCTGTGAGAAAATCTCTCCATGTAAGAGAGTGTGTTGAGGAAGTGAGTTCTTCTAGAGGGAGTCCCGTAGCTGCTATAGAGCTCTGAGAATTCTAGTCCGGCCTGTTGTTGAAGCACAAGGTAAGGGAGGTGGAATAGTTGATGTACTATGTGACAGTGAAGGTGTATAATCCTGGGGTGGGACAAGAATGTGGGGAATGATAATCTATGAGTAGTGGGCATAAGTGGCTCCTGAGAGACAATCCTTCTTAAACTGCTCGACTTTCCTATTGACCTTGCCTAGCTTAGGAATCCCTTGCCTGGAAGAGTTTAGTTCTAACTCGGAGGTGACCTACTGCTGAGAGTGATGAGAAGTGTGGTCTAAGGCTGGGAGGTTTGTGGAAGGTCTACACACAGTTGGTGGTTTTACTACAGTTAAAAGATAAGTATCATTTACGTGCGTAATTATGTAGGTTATGCATGCCTGTGATTCTTGAAATGTTATCATGTGTTTCATTGCATGTAGGAATTACTATCAATTCCATTTGAGTTTGTATGGTAGCAGTAACTCTGTGTTATTTTTTTTGAATTCGTTAG
>SNQJ01S0135762.1:25552-48577 GCA_010110895.2 Picea sitchensis
TTTTAATGATGGAAATTTTTATTAAAATGTAGAAACCTGGGCTAATCTTACTAGTCCTTAATATGCAAAATGTAAAATGTTTGACGGTAGTTTTTTAAATATATTCAAATTTCTAAGGATTTTATATAGTTTCTATAAAATTTTGATGATTTTTAAGGTAAAATAATTTTATTCTATGGAATTTGGGTGAATCGTTTTTAGAAAAAATGGAAATTAGCGAATCTGTTTTTGGGAAAAACCATGGAAAATTAGCCCATTTGTGAAATTTAGCCCCTAAAATCATCTATGTTGTTGGTGGTTGGGGACGTTACAAATTGGTATCCGAGCTAGTTGTAGAAGACAAGGTATTTGGGTAGCGTTACCCAGTAGGGGTCGATGGCTGGGTCATTACAAATTGGTATCAGAGCCATGGTTTTGACACTGAGCATGGATGGGCCATGTTAGTGGTTACCAATACAAATATTTCAAAGTGAATTGTTGTCAAAAGGGACAAAATTCGAGGTTTAGAGCATCCCTGGGTGCAAGGAGTGCGTCGACAGAGTCTTTGACTAAAAAATCTTAGGAGAAATAGATTGAGTTTTCTCTTAAAGGGACCAAAAGATCTATTGCAAGGAGTGCACAGATCCAAAAGTCGACTAAGTGTCGAAGTAACCCTCTAAAGAGAAAGGGGTTTGAGAAACGAAACTTAGGAGGAGGAGAGACAACAATCGTCAAATCTGTTGTTGGAAGGAGCTTGGACCGTTAGATCCGTGTCCAGGAAAGAAAAGGAGAGTGTTGAGGAGGAAACAGATCTGAAGCCACTGGATCTGAGCGCAAAGGATTGACAATCGTCCGATCCAGGTTGACAGGTGGCGCAAGATCCACAACTCTGAAGCGAGAGCACTTCAAAATTTCTGTGATCGAGGAGAAAGAGAAATAGCCGAAGTAGATTCAAGTCATTGGTCGCCAGAGGGGCACGTGTCAACATATATGAGACTTCGGGGAAAGTCACTTATGAGGATTTCAAGTGTGGAGTGTGACAAAATCTTGAAGTCTTGAAGGCTAAAGTAGATCGCAACTTCCCGTTGCGAAGGACACACGTCGATAGATTATGAACTTTGGGTGAGAGTACTCCAAGAGGAACGAGTGTGTAGGAGTTTGAAACTCCGGAATCCCGAAGATCCAAAGTGGATAGTGGTCGTCAGATAAAGGGGGAGACACGCGTCATGAGATCGTGTACTTCGGGTGGAATTACTTCGGGAGGAGGAAAGTGTTGTGAGTTTGAGACTCCCAAATCCTGAAGTGTCGAAGTCACTCATAGAAATTGATCGTGAAAGAGGACACGTGTCGGTAGATCATGAACTTCGGGGAAAAGCGCTTTGGGAAAAAGCGAGTGTAGAGGAGTTGAAACTTCCGAAGTCCGAAGCTCTGAATCCCAAAGAGTCGAAGTGGTGAGTCATGATGACATCACCTGGAGGTGACGTGGAACCCTCCTATACCTGCCATGTTCCCCCACCCAGAATGTTGATAGTTTTACTATGTGGGCCCTAAGGTTGAATAACATAGTTAAAGGTCGGTGGGCCCACACTAGCATTGATCATGATACATCCAGATCAACGGCCAGGAGGAATTGCGAGGACCCAAATTGCATGAGAATTTATTTCTCAGGGCGGTCCCACAATCCAAACCACGGTTTTCCCAGGGGGTTACGTGTCAACATCAGAGGAATTGCAGGACGAAAGGCGGGTTACTCCAAACTGCGGATGCATGCCCCTGCAATCTAAAAGGCATTAAGTGATGTGACTATTCAGTATCTTAGTTCAATTATAGAAACTGTGGGTGCCAATGGACACATGGCGCTATTTATGAAGTCTGGAGACTTGACACTACGGAAGAATGGTTCATAAGGGAACGAAAGGAATAACTTTCAAAAGTTTTGTAATGTCGAGGTGACGAGATGTAATAACATCACCAAAGGTGACATGGAAGTGTTAGAATATTAACGGTTTGGGGAATTGGGGGTGTGTGGATGTGAAATCCTCTGAAGTCCCAAAGCTCTAAAGCTCCGAAGTCCTAGATCTCATATACCTGAAGTTCCACAGTGGGTGTCAGCCATTGGATAATGGGTAGTCGTGGATTATTGATCCACCCTACTTTGCAAGTTCGTTAATTTGGAACTCCAAGAGATTGTGATATGTGCTTTGAAAACTTCCAAAGCCAGAGGCCTGAAGTCCCGAATAAGTGCCTATAGATCTAGCGCTTGGCCACAACTCGTGGTCACATGGGTTGGGGGCTAAGAAAAAGGGGTTAGTGCTCGAAAAATCATATAAGAGAAGAGCTTAGAAAGAAAATGGAATCTGAAAGTTTTCTTGATTCATATTGGTTTATGAATAATGTGGAATTTGTTAAGGACTGATGGCCTGACAAATTTCGGTTGACTGCACATTGTGTTTGCAGAATTAATGATTATCAGAATCGAACCAAATTGCCACGTAGTGAAGAGAAATGGAGGAGGAACAAAATGATTTAAGTTCAGAGGATGAAGCTAAAGGAATGGATGTCCATTTGGGAGTTGAAGGATCAAACTCCAATGGGCGTGGAGAAGAGATAGATAAGGAAGGAAACATGACGAAAATCATAGAAATATTGCAGAAAGATGTCCAGACTCACCAATCATATAACAGGAAGCTCATGAAATCCAGGGATCAATAGGGAGAATTCAACATAAATTTGATATAGATTCTGGAAAGGATAGAAAATAAATTGGATAAGGGGAGTGACTCCAGTAAATCAGGAAGTCACAGGTTCCCCGATGAGAATAGGAGATCAAGGAGTGTTGGAAGACACCATCATCACTCCCAATAGAACTCCAAGAGAAGGGCACACCATAGTTCAAGCCCATTTCCTACCAGAAAGCATAGGAGATATCGAGTGGATGAACTGAAGGGTGAAATGAACAAGATTAAACCTCCTACATTTGATGGAGAGCACCAGAAGGAGGAAGATGCTGAGACATGGCTCCTTGGCATGAGGAAATATTTCCAACTACATAATTATTCCTCTCATGCAGAAGGGAGAATTGCAATGTATCAACTGAAAGGAAAGGCATCCATGTGGTGGGATCAACTTGTGCAGGTGCAACACATTAAAGAGAAAAATGTTACTTAGAAGGAATTCAAAAAGTTTTTCGAAAATAAATACTTGACTAAGAGATACTATGACAGAAAGATGAAAGAGTTATTTGAACTCAATATGGGTAGCACAACCATTGATGAATATGAACGAATTTTTTTGGAATTGTTGAAGTATGTTTCTTTCATCAAAGATGAGACTATTAAAATTCAAAGCTATCTGAGTGGACTGCCACCTTCCATCAATGACATGATGTAGTATGATGATCCTAAAACCATGGAAGAAACTATAAGGAGAGAAAAATGCTTATATGAGCAACAAAGAGAAAAGCCCACTCTCCGGAAGACTTGCGAAGACAAGAAGAAATTCAATATAGATCAGAGGAAGAAGGGAACTAAGCCATCCTTTTTCAAAAATAGCCCTCAAGGACAGCCAGGTTTTAGAGAGCCCAAGAAGGCTGAATTAGGTGGGCAAATGCCAAGACAACCACCTATGTAATGTTGGGGTTGTAAAGGAAATCATAGGTATGAAGATTTCCCCCACATAAATGACAAAGTGAGAGTTGTCCACAATGTTCAACATGAAGAAATAGTGGAGGAAATGGGCAGTATAATACAAAGGATCTACGCATCCCTAGACAACAAGCAAGCATAATATTAGTCACATATGATTGAAGTGGAAGGTATGATCAACAACGAAACCATTACTATTTTAATTGATTCGGGAGCTAGTCATAGTTATATAGATCCTAGAATGGTGGAAAGTTTGCATTTTCCAAGAGGAAAGCATGGAAAATATTAGTTAGTGCAGTTGGATACAGGATCCAAGAGAAAGGTTGTTGAGTTGGTTAAGTCCTATCCAGTGGACATGAATGGATTGAGCACAAGGGATGAATTGAACATCTTACCTTTAGGTTCCTATGTCTGTCTAATTGGGATGGATTGGTTGGACCAGCACCATGCCATCTTAGACATTCGTAACAAGGCATTCACTTGCTTGGATGAGGAAGGAAACCCAAGGAAAGTACAGGGAATCCCAAGGGAAGTTGTTGTCAGAGAAATCTCAACAATGCAGCTAAAGAAGGGTTACAGGAAGGGTTGCCAAATATTTGCAGCCCATATGGAAGAAGCAGCTAAGGATAAGGTGTCAAATATTGAAGACCATGCAGTATTAATAGATTTTGAAGATGTATTCCAACAGGTATCCGAACTACCCCCGAAGAGAGATATTTATTTCTCTATAAACTTGATGCCTGGAGCAGCTCCAGTGTCAAAAACTCCTTATAGAATGAGTACACCAGAGTTGAAAGAACTGCAATTGCATCTTGAAGAACTTTTGAAGAAGGGGTATACACCCAAGTGTGTCACCTTGGGGTGCCCTGGTCTTATTTGTGAAAAAGAAAGATGGGACATTGATATTGTGCATCAATTTCAGGTAGTTGAACAAAGTGACTATTAAGAACAAGTATCCTTTGCCAAGGATCGATGATCTCTTTGATCAGTTGAAGGATGCCAAGATAGTTTCAAAAATAGATCTCAGGTCAGGGTACCACCAGGTAAGAATAAAGGATGAAGACATGAACAAGACCACCTTCAGAACACGGTATGGTCATTGTGAATTCACAGTGGTGCCATTTGGGTTATCAAATGCACCCGTTGTTTTCATGTGCCTAATGAATCGTGTATTCATATAATATCTAGACAAGTTTGTCATAATGTTTTTGGATGACATCCTGGTGTATTCCAAGTCAGAGGAAGAGCATGAACAACATATGAGGATGGTGTTGCAAGTTCTAAGAGAGCACCAACTGTATGCCAAATTGAGCAAGTGCTCATTCTATCAAAAGCAGATCCATTATTTGGAATATATCATTTCAAAAGATGGGATAGTCGTGGATCCTGAGAAGATAGAATCCATTATATAATGGTCAATGCCGAAGAATGTGACAGAATTCAGATCCTTTATTGGTCTAGCTAGATATTACATAAGGTTCATTGCAGGGTTCTCAAGGATAGCTCACCCCATCACTTCCATGCAAAGGAAGGAGAAGAAATTTCAATGAACAAAATAATGTGAGAGAAGCTTCCAGTGATTGAAGTAGTTGTTAACCAGTGCTCTAATCCTCAGGATTGCAGATCCAAATGAAGATTTTTTAGTGTGCACATATGCATGAAAAGATGGACTGGGGGGATTCCTCAGCCAAAATGGGTTTGTAATATGTTATGAGTCTAGAAAATTGAAAGAGCATGAAAGGATCTATGCAACTCATGATTTGGAGTTGGCAGTCATAGTGCATGCCATGAGGAAATGGAGACATTACCTCATTGGAAAGAGGTTTGAACTGAGGACAGACCATAATGGTCTGAAGTATTTGTTTGATCAGCCAACCTTGAATGCTAGGAAGAGTAAATGGTTGGAATTCCTTTGTGAGTATGACTTTGATATCAAGCATATCAAACGAAAGGAAAACAAAGTGGTTGATGCACTTAGCAGAAGAGTGCATTAACTACATGCCACGACCATTAGCATGTATCAAATTGATATTAAAGGCAGAATTTCAGAAGCTGCAAATGCATATTTGTAGTACATGGAATTGGTAGCAAAGCTACAACAAGGTGAGATGCTACAGAAAGTGGAAAATTATAAATTGGAAGCTGATGGAAGACTCTTGTACAAAAAAATAATTTATGTACCCAATTCCCAAGAGTTGAGAATAATGATCTTGAAGGAAATGCATAATGTGCCTTATGCTTGGCACCCTGGATATCAAAAAATGGTGGCAGCAGTCAAGAACCATTACTTTTGGCCAGGTATGAAGAAGGAAATTGTGGAATACATCACAATATGTATGGAGTGTCAGAAGGTCAAGGCTGAACATAATAACCCAGTAGGGTTTCTACAACCATTTCCCATTCCCGAGTGGAAGTGGGAAGTGGTGACAATGGATTTAATCACAGGATTGCCCAAAATCGGCAAGCAACATGATTCCATCATGGTGGTGGTAGATAAGCTTACGAAAGTTGCCCATTTTATTCCATTGAAGACCACTCACAAGGCATATAATGTTGTTGATATCTATATGAGGGAAGTATCACGATTGCACGGTATTCCCAAAACAATTGTGTTTGACAAAGACCTAGAATTTACCTCAAAATTCTGGAAGGGGTTATTCAAAGGATTAAGAGTGAATCTGAACTTCAACACTGTTTATCATCCTGAGTCTGATGGACATACAGAGAGGGTGAACCAAGTGATAGAATATATGCTAAGGATATATGTGATGGACAAACCATCTAAATGGGAAGACTACCTACACTTGGTAGAATTTTCCTACAACAATGGGTATCAAGCATCACTAAAGATGAGCCAGTTTGAAGCACTTTATGGCAAAAAGTGCAACACACCAATAAGTTGGGATAACCCAATTGATAGGGCAGTGGTTGGGCCAGAGATGCTCAAAGAAATGGAAGATCAAATGTTGAAGATTAAGCAGAATTTGAAGGCTTCCCAAGACAGGCAGAAAATTTATGTTGATAAGAATAGAACCCACAGGGAGTTTAAAGTGGGTGATCATGTTTTCTTGAAAGTGAAAGCCAACAGAAGTTCCCTGAATATGGGAAACTATTCCAAGTTGGTAGCTGGATATTGTGGGCCATTTGAAATCCTACAAAGGATTGGACCAGTTGCATATATGCTTGCATTGCCCACATCCATGACTGTACATAATGTGTTTCATGTTTAATTTCTTAAGAAATATATACATGATGTTAATCATGTTATTGATTGGAATGTGATTCAGGTGGAGAAAGAAGGCATCTTGCAAATGGATCTAGTGCACATATTGGACCGGAAGAGAAAAAAGCTCTGGAATTGAGCCATAAGGCTTGTAAAGGTCCAGTGGACCTGGTACGATCCTGAGGATGCGACATGGGAGCATGAGGATGATAAGCGCGAAGAAGACCCACATATTTTTGAAGATTTGGAAAATCTTGTTGATGTTGTGTAAATACGTTGCACTGAGGACAGTGCAAAAATATGGGGAGGGGATTGTAATATCACTAGGATGATCCCTAGTTGTATTATGAATTGTAAACATGTTTTGTAGGCTTGTGAGCTGGAAAATTATAAGCTGGTAGGATTATGTGTTAGTAAGTTGGAGAGCCTAGGTGTTAAAGGCCAGGAGCATGTTTTGTACATGTAAATATTCATATTATTAATATAAAAACATCGTTGTGTGTAGACCGACCACGATAAGAGAGAATGGGGAACTATACTCCACTAGGATGGGTAAGGGAGAGGGGGGTAAGAGGTTGGAAAGAGGGGCTAAGTCTGGGGGCTTAAGTCCAAGAGAATAATAATTTATTATTATTCCAAAAGCTGTTTAGAAGGATATTTTTTTTATCCTAAGTTCCTTGGGGAGGACAGGTGACTTCCAAAGGGAAGGAATGTGCTTCATGAGAGACAGGTGTTAGCTCAGGCACATGCAGTCTTAAGGGGGGGATTCTTGCTGGAGGGGGAACTCATGCGCACACACTCACTCACGCACAGGGAGGAACTCACTCACAGAAAGGGGTTCACACAAAGACAATTTTTGCTCTCACACTCTCACCATCTTCGCTATGCTAGACTAGTCTGCCCCATCTCTCCTCACGAGTTCACTCACGCACTGAGAAAGAATGCAAACATCCATTTACGCCATTGCTAAACCCGTGGCCATTGTACACCTTTGTAAATTATTGAGTCGTCCCTTGCCTTACCTAAATTAGCTATTGTGGTTTGAAGAAGCGGGTTGTTAAGCCCACGGTTGAAGAGGCAGGTTGTCAGGCCTGTGAGTAACTCTCTCTCCAGGTGAGAGAGGTTATTGTGGATTGAAGAAGTAGGTTGTTAGGCCTGTGAGAAAATTCCTCTAGGTGAGAGAGTGTGCTGAGGAAGTGAGTTATCCTGGAGAGAGTCCCGTAGCTGCTATAGAGCTCTGAGAATTCTAGTTCGGCCTATTGCTAAAGCCCAAGGTAAGGGAGGTGGAGCAACCGATGGAATGTGTGACAGTGAAGGCGTATACTCTTGAGGTGGGACAGGCATGTGGGGAATGAGAGTTTGTGAGCAGTGAGCGTAAGTGGCTCCTGGGAGAGAATCCTTCTTCTTAAACTGTGTGACCTTCCTATTGACCCTGTCTAGCCTAGGAATCCCTTTCCTGGTGGAGTTTAGTCCTAGCTCGAGGGTGACCTACTGTTGAGAGTGATGAGCAGTGTGGTCTAAGGCTGGGAGGTTCGTGGAAGGTCTGCACACAGTTGGTGTTTTTACTCTAGTTAAAATATAAGTATCATTTCCATGCTTAATTATGTATGTTTTGCATGTCTGTGATTCTTGAAATGTTATCATGTGTTCCATTGCATGTAGGAATTACTGTCAATTCCATTTGAGTCTGTATGGTAGAAGTAACTCCGTGTTATTTGTTTTGAATTCATTAGAAATGCATGTTATATATATATGTATGTTCCTCTGTGGTGTTGCCCGGCCTGTTGGTGTCTGGGGACGTTACAAATTGGTATCAGAGCTAGTTGTAGAAGACAAGGTATTTAGGTAGCGTTACCTGATAGGGGTCGATGGTCAGGGGCGTTACAGCCTGTGCTTATCCATGGTGCTCTCATTACACAACCTGCAACAACCTTTTGATATTGAGACATATGCTTCAGATTATACTGTGAGTGCAGTTCTCACTCAACATGGACATCCTGTGGACTATCATAGTGAGAAACTATCTGATACTGTCTATAAGTACCCCAATTACAAAAAATAAATGTACTCCATTATAAAATCATGTCACTAGTGGAGGAATTATATTCTCGGGAAGGAGAAAATCATCCACACTTATCATAAGCCTCTACGGTTCATGCAGACACAAGGAAAGTTGTAGAATGACCACCATCATAAGTGGTCCACATACTTGCAACAGTTCCATCTCAACATCAAGTATAATACTGGGAGCACCAACCACGTCACTCACTGCCTCAGTCGACCTCCACTTGCAACAATAACCACGGTGCTACACTCCTACGGACATGAGACCTCCAGATGGCCCCAACTCTAGGAGAGAGATCATAACTTCGCCATTACCTACCATATGTTGGGAACAAACATAGTTTTCATTGATTTCCATCTTTAGGATGGGTTGTTGTGCCATTTGGACCATCTCTACATCCCATCAATCGAGTGAGCGAAGTTGATTTGGGAAGCTCACTATAGTCAGGTGGCAAGACACTTTGGCATAGATAATATAGCGGTAATGTTGCAACAACATTTATATTGGTCAAAACTTCGATAGGATGTCAGCAAGTATATCAGGTCCTACACAGTCCATGCCATTGCCAAACCGACCATTAAGAAACAAGGCATGTACACCCCTATGCCTACTCCCAACATGCCTTAGGAATCCATATCAATGGACCATATTTCGAGCCTTCCTTCAATCAAGCAAGGAAATTACTGTGTTTTCGTGGTTTTTGATCGATTTTCCAAGTTGACGCTTTTGGCCACCTGCAAGAAGAGAATCAATGAAGGTCACTACCAAGATCTTCTTCTAACGAGTGTGGTTACATTTTGGGATACCAAAACCCATCATCTCTGATTGGGACAACCATTTCCTCAATACATTCTGGTCGAACCTCTGGTCATGATTGGACACCAAGATCACCAAATCCATGACCCCCCAAACAGATGGCCAAATCGAGGTCGTTAACAGGATGATCGTGCATATATTGCACATGTATAATTCCAAGAATCTACGCACATGGGATGAGAGTCTTCCCTATATTCAAAACAGTTACAACAGAGCTATACATAGCTCAACCGACCACAACCCCTTTTATGTGGGGTTGAGATTTCAACCATTAGGTCCCATGGATGTTGCATTACCCCTTGTGTCCACATAGGAAGAATCGTCCCATGCTAAAACTGAAGCTGAAAAAGAAACCCAGTTCATTGAATGAATCCAACACATCCACCAACAAGTTTATGATATTTTTCAAAAGTCCAATGCCAAGTACAAGCAGGGCCATGATCAACACCGGGTGCCACACAAGTTTCAGGTGGGAGATAAATTTTCGGTTGCACTTCCAGAAAGAATGCCTTACAGGACCCCATCAAAAGCTTCATCCACTCCACTATGGACCTTACACTATCACCAAGGCTATGGGTGATAATTATTTTGAGCTCAATATTCCCCCCTTCCTTGGCTTGCACCCAATGTTTAATGTGGACCTCCTTCGGCCATACTTTCCACCCTTATTGGACACCTCAAAGACAAAAACCGACAGAGCTTAAACCTGAATGCATGGAACATGCATCCACTGATCATATCATGGACACACAGGTCAAGGGCACTCGCCAAAATAAGCTTCAGCTTTATCGTGTTGTCAAAGCGAGGAAACTCCTACACCAAGGCAAGTTGCTTACCCGAGGCCAAATTCAACAGAAATTTCCTCATCTAATGGGGGGACTTAATGCAATGGAGACCATTTCTTCCTAAGGAGGTAATATTCATCTAGGTGGATATCAGTGGCCACCCACCTCTTCCAACTAGCTCACATATAGTTTTCATCTTGGTAGCTTGTTTTTGGCTTTTCTGGTCTTAAACTTTTGGGGTCATTTTGAGGTCCTAAACAACATTTTTGGGGCTCGCCATAGTCACAATGTAGAACTATTTGGATATTTATGGAATAATGTGTATTCCTCGGATATACCTTTCCAACGGGCTATTGTTTTCCTAAAACGAATATCGTATGCAAAAGTTCGACCCTAGGAAGTTGATGTACCAACTTACCCCATCAGGGCCCACATGACTTTTGGCGCTTCATCTCCTAGGGTTAGGTTTTTGGATATCTAGGGTTTTTTTATTACTTATTTATGTTAAAAATTTATGGAGGCCTCATTTTAATATTCTCATATGAATGTGCATATCCTCCACATCTCTTCTCAGATATTAGCTACCACCATTTGAGCAAGATTGTTTCATTCTTCATTTTACAGTTTCGACATAATTCTTTATTGAATAAAAGTTAAGTTTCACTGTATCTATGTTATTTTTCTTTGTATAAATGTGTGAATGTTATATATCTGTGTTTCATTTCGTTCCGCTCATAAATCTAGATCAAAAGGTGTGTTGTAAAGCCGTAAAAGCTAATCTTTAGAGAAATTTTTTTAGAGGTTGTTGGTCATGTAGATGTAAGTAAAATTAGCTATAGGGTTGTTCTTGTGCAAAGAAAGAGGTTATGATTCTGATTGTGACTTAGGTGTGGAACAAGGTTATACATGTAACCTTTTATTCTAAATGAATAAGACAACTAGAGAGCATAATTCTCAAGGAATGTTGGTTTTCCTAGGCTTGGGTTTCTAGGGTAAAATATTTGTGTACTGTGTGTTTTATTTGTCATTTAATTTCTTGATTAAATATTTCTTCCTCTCTTTTGCTAGGTTTAGCGTGGAAGTGTTCCTCAATTCCTAACATGTGGTATCAGATATTGGTTTAACAACCTTGGATATAAGCTAAACCCTAGGTTCAGTAAGAGTTGTAAGTCAGGAATATTTAAAATATCACGTTAAAGAATGACGAGCAGCCCTAGAATAGAGATCGAAAAATTCAATGGCTAGAATTTTGAGCTTTGGAATCTTAAAATTGAAGATCTACTTGTAGATCAAGAACAATGGGAATTTTTTTGTCCAGGTATCATGCTGGCAAGTATGTCAATGGAATAATGGGAGAAACTCAAGAGAAGAGAAAGGAGTACGATTTGACTTTGTCTTGCAGATTCGGTACTGCTGAATGTATCACGTGAATATTTGGCCAAGAAACTGTGGGACAATTAGGGGAGATTGTATCAGTCAAAGTCCCTGGTAAATAAGTTTTTTCTCAGAAATAATCTGTATCTTCTGAGTATGAGTGAGGGAAGTTCGGTGACTGAGCATTTAAATGCGTTTAATACCATTATAAGCCAATTATCTTTTGTGGATATTAAAATCACTAAGGAGGAGAAATTTATTATCCTATTATGTTCTTTTCCAGACTCCTAGGATATCTTACTCGTGGATATAGAGAGTAATACAACCACATTAGTGCTAGAATATGTGGTTGAATCTCTAATGTCAGAAGAAATGAGAAGGAAGAACATGGACGTATCAACCAAAGATGCCTTAGTGGTGAGAAGTCGACCGATTGATAGAGATAAAGGTAAATTCTCCGGTAGAAATTCTAAGTTGAAGGGTAGATCTAAATCCCCTAGTCAGTCGACAAGAAGATGTTGGAAATGAGGTAAGGCTAGGCATTACAAAAGGGACTGCAAGTTGAAGGCAATGTAATTCAGTACAGGATCTTACGAGAAGCAATTAACTGAGAGAAAGATGATTCTAGATAAGGGAGGTGATGTGTACCTGGTGTCAACCAATACACAGTCATATCAAGATATTTGGTCGATCAACTCAGGATAATCCTATCATATGACACCACATAGATAATGGTTCTGTGAATATGAACAATATGAAGGAGGAGACATGTTATTGGAGGACGAATCGACAACTAAAATTTTCAGACGAGGAAGAGTTTGATTGATACAACAGGATGGGAGGATTAGAACCCTTCCAAGTGTTATACACATTCTGAGTTTGGAAAGAAACCTAATATCTATCAGTAAGATGAGTGATGCAGGGGTGCACACTCTATTTCATAATGATTCATGCTAGATGGTCAGAGGTGTGATGGTATTAATGAAAGGAGTTTGGATTGGAACCCTATACAAGTTACTAGGGAGTGTCAACTTGACTGGATGCAACAACATCACTATTCTTAAAGTCGACTCGACTTTGAATCAACTCGAGCTAAGTCGATTCAAGCCAACTTGACAAGTCATCATAAATTCGACCTGAATATGGTATGGCATGAAAGGATGGGACATAGGAGAAAAAATGCTTCTAGCTATACATAACAAAGGTATGGCTGAAGACTTTCCTGGATGTACTTTAGAAGTCGACTTTTGTGAACATTGTATACATGGAAAACAAAGTTGGGTGAGGTTCCCATCTGGAGCAACAAGGGAAAATGGTATTCTAGAGTTGGTTCATAGTGATGTGTTTGGACCTATTTCAGTGCCTTCATAGATGATTTTTCCAGGAAGATGTGGATATATTTCTTGAGAATTAAATCAGAGGTTTTCGCGAAATTCTAAGAGTTTAAATCTCTTGTAGAAAACCAGACAGATAAGAAGATTAAGGTGTTGAGAACTGACAATGGTGGTGAATTCTATGGAAAATAATTTGATCAGTTATCCAAGAAGTTTGGCATAGCACGCAAAAATACCACACCCTATACCCCACAACAAAATGGAGTTGTTGAGAGAATGAACAAAACATTAATGGAAAATACAAGGAGAATTCTCACTGGTGTTGGGCTCGCATAAGAATTATGGGCTGAGGTAGTCGACACTCCAAAATACCTATTGAATATGTCTCCTTCGTCGATGCTAGTCGAAACGACTCCACATGAGGTATGGTCAGGTAAAAAGACTTTGGTTTCACATCTCAAAGTATTTTCCCGTGATGGATTTGTGCATGTTCCCAAGGAAAAGAGGATCAAGTTGGACAAGAAGGCAGTCAAGTGTATTTTCATTAGGTACGAAAAAGGAATGAAAGGATATAAGATCTGGGATCCTACATTAAGGAAAAAAATGTACAATTGATATGTGGTCTTCAGAGAAGTCGAAAGTAAGTCTAAGCCTGAAGAAATTGTTCAAACTGAAAATAATCCAGAGAAGGTGTAGTTTGAACTGAGGAATGAAGAAGATGATTCAAATGAGTCGAATGAATAAGAAAAAGAGGTGGAACAACCGATACCGGTTGTAAGGAGGTCATAAAGAGTAAGAAAACCAGTCAAAAGGTATAGTCTGCCCGAATTTTGTTCTGTATTTGTGTTAACTGCCACCGACGATGAGCCCAAATCAGTCAAGGAGGCAATCAACTCAGCAGAGAGAAAAATCTGGAAGGATGACATGGTATAAGAGATGGAATCCTTGTACAAGAATGATATATGTCACTTAGTAAAATTACCTAGTGGAAGAAATCATTTCGGTAGAAAATGGGTATTCAAGAAGAAGATTAATGCAACAGGTTAAGTCAAGAAATTCAAATCTCAACTGGTAGCGAAAGGATATTCCCAAGTCGAAAGAGTCGAATTCGGTGATATTTTTCCCCTATTGCAAAATCAAATTCCATTAGAGTACTAATGTCTCTAGCTACATCATTTGATCTAGAAATAGAATAGATGGATGTGAAGACAACATTCCTACATGGAGACCTGGAAGAATAAATCTACCTGAAATAGCCTAAAGGATTTGTAGTAAATGGAAAGAAATATTTGGTGTGAAAAATGAAATATCCCTTTATGGTGTAAAGAAATCACCAAGGATGTGGTACCAAAATTTGGACACACACATCCTTAGTTTGGGATTTGTGAGAAGCAAAGTTGGTCACTCCATATATTCCAAAGAAGAAGATGGGCATTTAATATATGTAGCATTGTATGTCGATGTCATGTTGCTAATTGGAAACAACATGAACGTAATAAAGGAGGTGAATAAGCAACTATCCTCCAAGTTTGACATGAAGGATCTCAGTGCAACAAACTTCATTCTAGGAATGGATATTAAGAGACATCGAGCTGCTATAAATCTTTGATTGAACCAAATGAAGTATAATGAAACAATTTTGAAACATTTAAACATGCATGATTGGAAAACTTTTAAAGTGCCAATTCCTGTGGGAGCAAGGCTAACTGTTGAACAATGTCCAAATGCACATGAGGAAATAGAGGACATGGCACATGTTCCCTATGTGAGTTTTGTTGGTAGTCTAATGTAAGTGATGGTATGAACTCAACTAGACATTGACCATGTAGTGGGAGTGTTGAGTAGATACATGTCGACACCTGGGAAGGAGCACTGGATAGTTGTCAAGATAATATTTAGGTATTTGTGTGGCACAAATTATTATGATATATGCTATCAAGGAAAACCTGGAAGTGACAATGAATTAAATGTACATGGATTTGTTGACACTGACTGGGCTGGAGATCTGGATCGATAGAGATCAACCGATGGATATGTGTTCAAAATGGTCAGTGGAGAAAAACGTTACATGAGTAAGTGATAGACGGTCATATCTCTGTCAACAACAGAAGATGAATACATGGAATCCACTCGTGGAAGAAAATAATCAGTATGTATGCAAAGGTTGTGTTTAGGAATCAGGTTTGAGTAGAGAGCTATGAAGATAAGTTGTGACAGTCAAAGCACAATATTTCTAGAAAATAACCCTACTTTTCATTCTAAGACTAAGCACATTGATGTACACTACCATTTCGTGAGAGACATGGTGGAAAGAAACAAGGTGTTGCTGGAGAAAGTAGACACATTGGAAAATGTAGTAGACTCTTTGACCAAGTATATGAATGCTATGAAGTGCTCTTGGTGTAGAGAGGAAATGGTCATTGCTACCCTATGTCTGTGAATAAGATTTTATAGGTCTCCCGGTTTCAGCAAAGAAAAAATTGGGTTGTTATATTCTTTTCTATGAAAGTTGAGGTGGATCCACTGACAGTCGAAGTCAAAGGTTGGGGTGGTTTGACCAGGTAAAGTAGAAGTCAAAGTTCAAGGTGATTCGACTGGGTAAATTTGAAGTCGAAGGTTGAGGTGGTTCAAGGTGATAAAGACATTGAAAACAAGTTGAATAGGTCAATCGACAAAAGGTCGACGGGAAGGAGTGTGGCAACCAACTGAAAATCGAATGAAGGTCGACCGGTATTTGAATGGTAATCCGACTTGGTATTCAACTTTAACAAAATCCCAAGATTCATGGGGTTTTTAGCCAATTATCTATGTGAATCTGTAATTGTTTTTGGGTGTCTTTTATTTAGGGTTTTTCCTACAGTAAAGCCTATAAAGAAGGCATGGTGTAATGCTATAAAAGCTAATCTTTAGAGAAATTGTTTTAGAGGTTATTGATCATGTAGATGTAAGCCGAATTGGCTACAGGGTTGTTCTTGTGCAAAGTAAGAGGGTATGATGTTTATTGTGTCTTAGGTGTGGACCAAGTTTAGACATGTAACCTTTTATTCTGAATGAATAAGACAACGAGAGAGAAAAATAATCAAGGAATGTTGGTTTTCCCCATTTTTGATTTCCAGGATAAAATATCTATGTAATGTGTGTTTTGTTTGTCATTTACTTTCTTTGTTCCTCATTTCCTAACAGTCTAGTCGGCGGGCCAACTAGCCCCTAAAACACCTTGTCTTTCCTTGTCTTACCTTGCCTTACCATGTATTTCCTTGCCTTACCTTTCCTTGGAAAGACATGGCAAGGCAAGGCATGGTAAGGCAAGGTTAGGTATGGAAAGGCAAGACAATTCAATGCTAGACATGGCAAGGCAAGGCATCAGAAGGTAAGGCATGGAAAAACCTACATCTAGACCTAGACCTAGACCTAGACCTAGACCTAGACCTAGACTTGACCTAGACCATGACCTATACCTAGCCTAGACCATGACCATGATCTAGACCTAGAGCTGCACCATGACCTATACCTAGACCTAGACCTAGACCTATACCTAGACCTTGCCTTGCCATGCTCTTCCATGATCTAGAACTATATCCTCTCAACATGGAAAGGCATGGAATGGAAATACAAGGAAAGGAAATATATGGCAAGGAAAGGCAGGGAAAGTTATAGGTATTGTTGTCTCTTGCCCTATCATTCCTTTTCATGCCTTTCCTTTCCATGTCTAGCCTTGTCTTTCCTTTCCTAGCATAGCCTAGCCTTTCCTTGCCTTACCTTGCCATGTCTTTCCTTGCATTTCCTTGCCTTGCCTTTCCTTTCCTTGCCATGTCTTTCCTTACTGTGTCTTTCCTTTCCTTGACTTGTCTTGCCTTGCCCTACCATTTCCTTTCCTTGCATTTTATTTTATGTCCATTGACTTTCCTTTCATTGTATTTCCTTGTCTTTACTTTCCTTGAATTAGACCTATATTATCACCTAGACCTAGACCTATCCTTTCCTTTCCTAGACCTATCCTTTCCTATCCTTGCCTTTCCTAGACCTAGACCCAACCTTTCCTTGCCTTGCCTTTCCTTGACCTAGACCTAGAACATGACCTATACCTATACCTATACCTTTATGTGCCTTTCCATGTCTATCATTTCCTTTCCTTGCCTTTCCATGCCTATCCTTTCCTTTCCTTGCATTTCCTTTCCTTACCTTGCATTTCCTTGCCTTGCCTTGCCTTTCCTTTCCATGTCTTTTCATGACTTTCCTTGCAATGCCTAGCCTTTCCATGCCTATCCTTGCCTTACCTTGTCTTGCCTTACCTTGCCTTGCCATGCTCTTCCATGATCTAGAACTATATCCTCTCAACATGGAAAGGCATGGAATGGAAATACAAGGAAAGGAAATATATGGCAAGGAAAGGCAGGGAAAGTTATAGGTATTGTTGTCTCTTGCCCTATCATTCCTTTTCATGCCTTTCCTTTCCATGTCTAGCCTTGTCTTTCCTTTCCTAGCATAGCCTAGCCTTTCCTTGCCTTACCTTGCCATGTCTTTCCTTGCATTTCCTTGCCTTGCCTTTCCTTTCCTTGCCATGTCTTTCCTTACTGTGTCTTTCCTTTCCTTGACTTGTCTTGCCTTGCCCTACCATTTCCTTTCCTTGCATTTTATTTTATGTCCATTGACTTTCCTTTCATTGTATTTCCTTGTCTTTACTTTCCTTGAATTAGACCTATATTATCACCTAGACCTAGACCTATCCTTTCCTTTCCTAGACCTATCCTTTCCTATCCTTGCCTTTCCTAGACCTAGACCCAACCTTTCCTTGCCTTGCCTTTCCTTGACCTAGACCTAGAACATGACCTATACCTATACCTATACCTTTATGTGCCTTTCCATGTCTATCATTTCCTTTCCTTGCCTTTCCATGCCTATCCTTTCCTTTCCTTGCATTTCCTTTCCTTACCTTGCATTTCCTTGCCTTGCCTTGCCTTTCCTTTCCATGTCTTTTCATGACTTTCCTTGCAATGCCTAGCCTTTCCATGCCTATCCTTGCCTTACCTTGTCTTGCCTTGCCTTGCCTTGCCATGCCTTTTCTTGTCATGTCTTGCTATAACATCTCTGTATTTAAAAATATAAAATACCATTGAAAAATAAAAATAAATTTATTTTTGCAATATATTGTGTAGTCATGTATATATAATATATACAATTTCTTGCAAATAATCATCCAGAAAAAAGGTTACACCACAATGTCTCATGACATAGAAAACAAGTGGGCATACATAAAAAAAAAAATAGAGAAAAGCATGCATATAAATCCTTTATATATGAAATCAAGGTATGGAAAAGATATGAACCAATTTTAGAGTCACTAGATATAAACCAATTCAATATGACATACAAAATCCACATTCTTTACGAAGAAGCATATTTAGTTTAGGAATAGAAACTAGCAATATTCATAAGAAAAATGATTCTACTAGACAGCAAACCCTACTTCACAACCAAGGGTATCCTTGTGGGTTCACACACAGTGTATATATAGATTATGAACCACCATAGACATTAATGCAATCAGATAAGTATCCTTTCTTGCTTAACACAAGCAACACCCTTCTTTTGAAGCACAAGCCATAAACATATGTATTCTCTCCATATGCTAGAAAAAAATGAGGTGGTAATACATATTTTAGTACTGCCCACTTATCCATATATCTCATTCCACGCCCTAAAACATGCAATTATTACCACTTTAATAGATAATTTACTTAAATACCGTGAAGAAAACATAAATACTTGGAGAAGACCACTTACTAGACCAAGTTGTTATGCATGAAGAAACCCTAGTTTCATGAAACATCCACCAAAATAAGAAAAGTATCCACAATATCACTCCAAAAATTGTGCATAAGATCTCCATGATGAGAAAATAAGATAAGAAAAGAAGGGCACAAAAATGATATGATCTTCAAAATTGACTCTTAGCTCAAAAATTGCATTGTGCCTCAGTGAAAAAAACCCCAGTTTCAGAGATCCTCAAACAAACCATTTTTTTGGAAACAAAATCATATGGGAGGGGCGCCCCTAGCTATAATCCAGTGTCAGGAGTCCAATGCAACTAACGATTCATCCATTGCAGGCCTGATTAGAGTTTTATGGTGAGTTGCAACTCACCTCCTCAAGCCATTCAGGGACATATTGACAATTTGGTCCAGGAGCATAAAATCCAAATCGAGCGACATAACTGAGTTTTGTAAGCTTCCAAAAGTGTGTTTGGACAAGGCCCACATAAACACGCTACCCAAAATTTCCCTACATAGTGTTCTTCAAAATTGACCACTTGTTCAGAAATTGCATTATGCCTCATTGAGAAAAACCCTAGTTCTGAAAATCCTCCAACAAATGTTTTTATAGGAAATGGAATCATAGGGGAAGGGTACCCCTAGCTATAATCCAATGTTAGGATTACAATGCAATTTACGGTTCATCAATCTGAGGCATGGTTAGATTTTTATTGCAAGTTGAAACTAGCCTCCTTGATCCATTCAAGGATATATTGAAAATTTGGTTTGGGGGCATAAAATCCAAACCAAGCGTAATAATTGGTTTTTATAAGCTCCTAAAAGTGTTTTTTTCCAAGGTACACGTGACCATGCTTCCCACAATCACCTAGCGCGGTGTTTTTCAAAATTGACCCCTTGTTCAGAAATTGCACTCTACCTCATTGAGCAAAACCCTAGTTCCATAGATCCTCCAACAAATGGTTTTTAAGGAAATGGAATCACAGGGGAGGGGTCCCCCTTACTGTAATACGATGCCTCGAGTCCAACATAACTTATAGTTTGTCCATCGAAGGCTTGATTAGAGTTTTATGGCGAGTTGAAACTCCCCTCCTCAAGCTATTTAGGGACATATTGACAACTTGGTCCAGGGGCATAAAATACAAACCGAGCGACATAACTGAGTTTAGTAAGCTCCCATAAGTGTGTTTTTCCAAGGAATGTGTGACCATGCTACCCACAATTTCATAACACAATGTTCTTCAAAATCGATGCCTTGTTCAAAAATTACACTATGCCTCACCGAGCAAAACCCTAATTTCGGAGATCCTTCATCATAAAAAAATTTGAGAAATGAAATCACGGGAGAGGGGTCCCCCTAGCTGAAATATGGTGACCCGAGTCCAACACAACTAATGGTTCATTCATCAGAGGCTCAGTTGTATTTTTATGGAAATTTTCAACTCGCCTCCTCAAGTCATTCAAGGACATATTGTCAATTTGGTACGAGGGCATAAAATCCAAACCAAGCAGTATAATTGAGTTTCATAAGCTCCCACAAGTTTGTGTGTCCAAGTACCATGTGACCAGGCTACCCATAATCACTCGACACAACATTCTTCAAAATCAACCCCTTGTTATGAAATTGCACCGTGTCTCACTGAGCTAAACCCTAGTTTCAGAGATACTCCAACAAATGGTTTTCCAGAAAACAAAACCATAGGGGAGGGGTCCCCTTAGTTGTAATTTGATGCCCCTATTCCAATGCAACTAAAAATTCATCCATCAAAATCTTGATTAGATTTTTATGGCGAGTTGCAACTCACCTTCTCAAGCCATTTAGGGACATATTGATGATTTGGTCTGGGGGCATAAAATACAAACTGAGCGGCATAAATAAATTTTGTAAGCTCCCACAAGTGTGTTTTTTGAAGGCCCACATGACCACGCTACCGACAATCGCCCAACACAATGTTCTTCAAAATCGACCCCTTGTTCAAAAATTGCATTGTGCCTCACTGAGTAAAGCCCTAGTTCTAAAGATCCTCCAACAAATGATTTTCTAGGAAATAGAATCGTAGGGGAGGGGTCCCCCTAGTTGTAATCTGGTGACACACATCCAATGAAACTGACGGTTCCTTCATCGAAGGCCCAATTATACTTTTATGGCGAGTTGAAACTCGTCATTCATGGGCATATTGACAATTTGGTCTGGGGGCATAAAATCCAAATTGAGCAGCATAACTGAGTTTTGTAAGCTCCCACAAGTTTGTTTGGCCAATGCCCACGTGACCACACTACCCACAATTTCCCAAAACAATGTTCTTTAAAATCAATCCCTTGTTCAGAAATTGCATTGTGCCTCACTAGCAAAACCATAGTTATGGAGATCCTCCAAAATGGATTTCCGGGAAACATAATCATAGGGGAGGAGTCCCCCTAGCTGTAATTTGGTGCCCTGAGTCGAACACAGCTTACGGTTCTTCCATCAAAGGCTCGATAAGAGTTTTATGGCGAGTTGCAACTCACCTCCTCAAGTCATTCGAGGACATATTAACAATTTGGTATGGGGGCATAAAATCCAAATCGAGTGGCATTATTGAGTTATGTAAGCTTTCACAAGTTTTTTTGGCCAAGGCCCATGTGGCCACGCTACCCAAAATTTATTAACACATTGTTCTTCAAAATTGACCCCTTGTTCAAAATTGCATTGTGCCTCACTAAGCAAAACCCTAGTTCCGAAGATCCTCCAACAAACAATTTTTTGGGAAAAACAATTATAAGGGAGGGGTCCCCCTAGCTGTAATACGGTGCCTAGAGTGCAATGGAACTGATGGTTCTTCTATCCAAGTTTCGGTTAGAGTTTTATGGAGAGTTGCAACTTTCCTCCTCAATCCATTCAAGGACATATTGTCAGTTTGGTTCGGGGGTGGATGCCAATCTCTGAGAAAACCAAACAGGTTGAATCCCATACTTTCACAGCAATAATCCCAGCCAAAAAACATCAACAAAGAACCGTATTGTAAAAAACAAGTTACCGAGTAGTGTGGAGGTTAACTGATTGAATTGGAAAATGTTTCTATGTGGATATTTGGATATCATACTTTTATGCCCCACGCAAGAAACCTTATTTATTGTGTAATCTAAAAATGCTAGTGTCACCCTATCTTTAACAAAGAAGAGATGAAAATAACTCTAATTAATTCTTACCATGGGGAATTCAAAGGATTTATTCATAAAATATTGTTCGTTACCATCCCGGGCTGATAATATGTCAATAGTATGGAGCGATCCCAATACACCATTCAAAATTTCATGTTTGTAAACTTGAAACCTTGACTATCTCTAGTGGGAGTATAGAGCTTTCCAATGCCTCTTCATAACATTAAGAAGATAAAACCTCACTCGAAGATAAAACCTAGAGATCATGGTTATCAGGCCCAATAAGAAAATATTTGATCCATGAATAACTTGTACGAGTTCTTACATGTTTTAAGAATTTGTATTATCTCTACCTTTTCCATATGTGACATACTTGTTGCTTTTTTTTAATCACTGCTTGTTATTATGGCTACTCAATTTTTCCATGTAACATCTTTGTTGATTTTGTTGATGACTATATCTTATTATGGCCTTCATGTATTATATGAAGATTGTTGGATTGATGTTTGTGACAATTTGCAATTTTATTTAAATTTATACCAAAAAAATCATGGCCTCCTCAAGCTTCAACATTGAGGACCTAGTTTTGATTAGGAAATGGCAATGGACACTAATGTTTCCTTATTAATGACCTAATTTGTATTAATTTTCTTAAAAAAAATAAGGCATGGAAATAAATGGCAAGACAATGCAATGAAAGGCAAGGCATGGTAAGACATGGCAAGGCAAGGCAAGGCATGGCAAGGAAAGGTAAGATGGTAAGCCCTAATATTGGATCATTACCCCTTAATTGGGGCATATTATATTAGTAATGTTATTTTATTTATGTCATCTTTAGGCCATTAGTTGTAATTATACCTCCTAGTCTCCTATATATATACCAAGGAGACATT
>SNQJ01S0135764.1:0-16872 GCA_010110895.2 Picea sitchensis
TGACATGTGCATGCATAAAACTTTGCAAATTTACAAAGTTGTGGGCAAAACACTAGTCACTTCAATATTCCAAACAAATTTGTCAGATATGCAGATGGTTGTCCTGCAAGTTACTGTCTCGCTTGATTATGTCTTTTTGTTAGTTGATGCATTTTCATGCTAAAACTGGCTGTGAATCTACGTTTTTCATCTAAACATCTTACTTTCCCCTGTATGTTGATTGAACCAAATTCTAAGATGTGGTTAACTGTACCACTTCCAGTTAAGTATAACGATCCCGCCCTCCTTTGTGTGTGTACTTTTGGTTCATTTCTGCTTCAATATGATAGCCATGACTGTTCCGTTTCTTCATGTGGTACGTATGCACACTGTGAGCACAGCAGCATGAGCCTCACAACAATTTCACATTAACCCCTCAATCATTCTGCTATCCAGCAAATTACCATGATTCCCTGTTTCCTTGCAACAATTTCACTTTGATCCCTCAATCATTCTGGTATCCAGCAAATTACCATGATTCCCTGTTTCCTTGCAACAATTTCACATTAACCCCTCAGTCATTCTGCTATCCAGCAAATTACCATGATTCCCTGTTTCCTTGCAGCCGGAATGACTTCACTAACTCTTGTCCCATATCTTTATTTTCCTTCTGTGATCATCCCACTAGCAAAAGGAATGGCGGAATAACTCGCCATGTGGAAACGAACGATATATTACCGACTTTTCGTTATTAATTTGTCAGTGAAACGACAGCATAAACTCTCTTTGCAAGGGTAAACGATATGCTTCGATATTTTTTTGGCTGCTTGGATCATTCCATTTCCAAGGGACTAAATCACTTGCCTTCTCTGAAATCACCCATTCTGTCTTCAAACTAAAACTGTTAGTTCATCTACCGTTATCAGCAGCACAGGGTTTAAGCATTTTCTGTTGAAATCAGCGCAATTCCAAATAAATCTGCCTGCCACGTTATGGTTAAAACTGACCGAATGTCGAATCAAAACACTATCAGTACAACCCCAATAGGTCAAAAATAATATTGGACTACTAGACATAAATATTCTAAACAATAGAGATAAAAATAAACATCACATAAAATGCTTCAAATACAAGTGATATCACTTGTGTGGGGGATGTTCATAGCCTTTGAGAATCCAAAATATTGACTCTGTTATGAGCCCAAAAGGTAAACAGATATTAATAATCTAATGTCTCGTCGGCGCTACAGTTTTTCAGTAGTGTTGGACAGTTTTTCAGTAGTGTTGGACAGTGGTCAAATATTGCGAAGTTTTGTCAAGATCATTAATAAGCTGAAAGATGTGTTGGACAGTGGTGAAATTTTGCAAAGTTTTGTCAATATCATTAATAAGCTGAAAGATATTTTTTAACGAGCATCAAAAGTATGTACATTTCCTCCACTCCACTCCACTCCATACATCCCGGTGGAAACGTATGCAAGTAAGCCGAAATGTTGAAATACGGTTCGCAATTTTCCCACATTTCGTGACGGTTATGGGTTTTCCTATGAGCAACACCGGGGATTTGCAGGTTTAATGGAGGGCTCCAGTTGAAGCGCTGGTGAAGCACGGGGTACCAGCTGGTGTTCAGAGGTGGCGGTCCTACTTCCCTTTGGTCAGGTGGGGCCTTGTTCGCTGCTATCGTTTTAGCAAGACTTTGGCCTCTCCATTATTTTTAGCTTTTCCGCCACAGTTGTTTTTAATGGCGTCTGACACTCTCAAGTGACTACACATCGTACCCAAGCTTTACACCAAGTGTTAACTCCACTCTACTCTTGCTTGCGGGCCAGGACAGCTTACTGACCAGGGTTGTTACATGTACTCCAAGGTGGTAGGGGAACACTGGCTTGTGGAAGGTTCTAATGGAGCATGAGGTCAGCGCACTCATGGGTGTGATTGATGAGGTGCCTTGGAAAAACGTGGATCTTTTCACCTCGGTGGACGAGCTCTGTGGGAGTAACAGTGGTAAATGTCCACCTAATCCTGGCATTAAACCTCCAACTAACTCCCATTGAGTTTACTACGCGTCATAGCTCTTGCACAGAGCATAACGTCCACCATAGTTGGGATCCCAAGACTTTCGAAGGTCGGAACATAGGTTTGTTTGTTGGTGAGAAGGTAGCTAGTTTTCCCTCTGAGCATAGAGGACAGTTTAATGGGTTATAGGAGGGTCGAACTACTACAGTGGATAGATCAAACCACATTGGGAAGCAGTGACAGGCCCACCAGGGGGGGTGCTTACAGAGTAAGCGGGGTTTTTCCGGGCACAGTGCAAAAGCGTGGAAGGCAAAGAAGACGAAGCGTAGGATGGTCATGGGAGTGGATGTTGGGTTGAAGAGTCCTGCAGTGTAAAAAACCTATCACTGACTGGATGCAGAGTTTGTGGGCTTTAGGGTATTCTCTAGAGCTCCTAACTTTGTCGAGGGGTTGGTATGGCTTCGTAATTAGGAACCCGAAAGACACGGTTCTAATCTGAGAGAGGTTGTGGGACTGTTATCGTGCAGTTTGTAGTTTAGGTCGAGTCGCTGAAAGGTAAGGATCAAACTGGCGTAACAAAAGCTTCCCCACCCACTGTCACCTCAATGGGGGGCTCTTTCTATTTAGGGTGGCTAAACCCAAGGGAGACGTCCCTTGCAATCTGGGGTTTTGAAAGGCAAAGTTTTAAAGGATCCAAGCAAGTTTCCCCTTTCACAGATTACCGCCAAGAAGATAGTCAAGAATGAAGAAATACCACGGTAAAAGCACCTGTTTGCGAGACAAGGCAACAATAAAACTAATACATCCAAATAGTGGTTAATGCTTCATTTGTCAATGACTATCAATATTTAATATACATGAGCTTAAATAACAGTAATTATTGACGAAGTCAATGATTGCAATGATGGCTTATAATATTACTTGCCAATAAATACTTGAACGATATAATATCCAATGGAGATAAACAGCCCTTTAACTTACTTAATGCATTAGATATCATTAATTGCTCTTATATACGCAATTGTTGCGTCAAGCTTACTAGAGGTGACGTCGGCTTTCTTCTAGAGTTAGTTTGGTAGACAAAGAGGTGAACGTTTTTGCAAATAGGCCAATGAAATTTATCTACACTTCAATGTATATCATTAGATGACTTAGCCACAACGTTTTCTATCAACCAAGAGTTTAAACAAGGCATGTCGTCATCATTGATCTAGGGTTAGTAGATGTTAAGGTTTGTTAGGGTTTCAAATTTAAGGGTTTTGAAAAAGTTGTTTTGGCACAATAAGCTCAACGTTGGAGAGATAGACTAGTGCCTTAGGGCATTATGGAGTCAGAAATAAGGGCAAGGTCTCAGGAGGATCTAAATCTAGAGACAAGAGAGTTAGGCTCTATGGTGCTGCAATGGCAGGGCCCTAGAGTCAAAACCCTAAGGGGAGGAGGCTCATTCCGGTGTTGCTTAAGCAAGGCCTCATGTTCCTCCCCTTAGGGTTTTGACTCTGCTTAAGCAAGGCCTCATGCTCCTCCCTCTTTCTTTAGATATCCTTAGCAAAACGGCTAGCTTCAAAACATAAATCTAAGGGTGAAAAGTGTTGCAAGAGCAAGGCCCTTCAAACCCTAAAAGTCAAAACCCTGGGTGTAGATTTAACTAGCCCTATAACGTCTTCTTTCTTCAGCTTATGTTTAAAAACTAACTCAGAAAAAGGGGAACTAGTGTAGCAACGGCTAGGCTATATCCTCCTTAATCAATGGCTAAAACAAGTTCTCACTCAAGGGGACATATAGCAAGGACCTACTTGTGTGCTTGCTACCTAGGGTTTCAATGATTAAGCAATATAATAGCAATGTAATAATAAATGCAAGAGATTTAACCTACAACCATTCAATTAAGAAGTTTTGCATGAGAAATACACTTAATACATAAACCATGAAGGAAACATCAAAACCTGGTTGTAAACCTTCCAATGGAGAAATGCCATAACATGCCAAGAACAATCCTCCACAGGAGTTGCACCTCCTTCCAAGAACAATAATGCCAAGACAAAGACTAAAGATGATCTCTCACAAGAGAGTGAGTTGTGTTATATTAAAATGAGAATAGCGTCCTCTATTTATATCATCTAATGACCTTTAATTAGAAATAGGTCATTTAAAGCAGTAGAACAAAGTGACCAACAATATTACCTTTTTTACATTAAATGTTAAAAATGTCACAATATGAGCTCAAAAGGGAGGCTGTCCAGACCCCTCGAGGAGGCGTTGGCCCTTTTGGGCAATCTCAACATCCAAGAAGCAAAGCGTTGGCCCCTTTAGAGACTCTGCAGGCCCACGTGTAAATGATCCCGACACCTTGCCACATGCTCGAAGCGTTGAGTTTACTCGGTGGCAATCATGTCCATCAAAAGCAATGCGTCCCATCTGAGTGGGTGATCCCCCTTTTGGATAAATCCGTGAGTGCGGACTAAACTGATCTCCCTAGATCCACACGGATCTAGAACAAAACGAGGGCCGAGAATATCTTGCTTTCCCTAGATCTAACTATTGAATTAAATTGGAAATGAAGAAGATGTACCTTGTAATCGCTTCCTTGGTCTCCTGTTGTTCTTACTTGTAGCTCGGCGGCAATGCGGTCAGTATCAAAACAGCACAAACCAACCTAAGTGAAAGCAAATAATATATCAATAGCTAATCTATACATATGATCAAGGAGTTGTGTAATAAAGTAGATCTAACTTTATAGGAAAGAAACATATCCTTTGTATCGTAATTGAAGAGAAACTTGTGAGCCTTGATGTCGTGGGTCCTTCCCTCTTGTCATAGTTCCCACACACTTCTTGCTCAAGGATTCTGAAACCATAAATCTGATAACTGCTCACAATCTATCTTGACAAAGAAAATCTCAAATCCACTCTAACAAAGCTAACCCAATCTCAAGTTAACAAAAGCTCATCCAAACTAACTTTCTCCATGAGAACTCCTCTCCTTTTATAAGTTGAAGAGGGATAAAGTGAGGAGGTTAGGATGATCCCACACTAAATCATGAAGCATTAAGATCCAAACCATTGGATGCCACCTCACCATGAAACTATTTCTAGAAAATTGTAGCAGCTCATTTTCCCGATGTTTGGAATATTTAGCACCTAGCTATAGAGCAACACTGTGATTTGTTGCTCACGGCTATAGTGCAGCTGCGGTGGTCATTCTGCTTTGCCACCTTCTATAACAACTAGAACATTCATTTTTATAAGGTTTTACATAGAAAAATGCAATTTCTTTTCGAGGAGAAGTTCTTCTCCCTTCTCTCTTCAGGAACAGGCCAGCTGACCCCTCTGAGAAGGCAATAGATATAGGTTTACATCATTAGCGATCATAGGGATAACGAAAATAATGTGTGAGAGCCCCAAAGTATAAGTTAGAGCGAGTATTAAATTTGAAATACTTTGTCAGTGAGAACAAGAGGCAGTCAAATTCCGGAAGCACATAACAAACAGGAAATACTGTTACAATAATATATCATCAGCGGTAGGCATTTCCCCATGCACCGAGAATGATGACTCAAAACATAAATCTTGAGCATGCGAATCCCATGTCAAGTAAGATAGGTCATGTACAGAAACATACACTATGGATCCATGTAATATGACTCAAATCTGAACATAGCCACCGAAATACAACACGTGGATCTATGTGTTAAAAGACTCAGAATTGAACATAGCCACGGACATACAATGTGGATCTATGCAAGTACAGCGAGATATGCTCCTAACGCCTTTGGATCTCTGTCGAGAAAATATCCGAGATTTTCATATCCACCACTCTATAGTCTGAATCTAACCGTGTGAATACATGTGTTGAAGTCGAACATGGTAGAAACCACGCCGATTCTGGAGTCATTAATGTATACCATTAACAAGTGCGTGAGAAATCACCATTAATGTCAATGACTCCCAAGGTACACTAGTACAATCCGATGAATGTGAATAAATGGTGAAATTGAACACTGGTGGAATCTCACGATCGGTCAATAATGAAAACCCGGCTGTCGGCGAGCTTTTACCATTGAGGCGCTGAGTTCGGTACCGGTGGTTTCTAAGTCTAATTCTCTTGGATAATGAGTTGAAGTCCGTGGAAAAGACTCATCCACCAGAGGCAACTTAATGTATCCCGTCAATGACCGCGAAAGAAGTAACAAGATTTGATGTAGATCGGTAACAAGTGATTCGGGCCGGCTTCGGGGATGGGCGGCGCAATAGGAAGCAAAGGCTACTTGAGGAAATGGCGGCCTTAATGAAGGCTTTTCGGGTTGGACATCTTTTGAACATCACGGCGATACAACAACTGTCTTGTAAATATTGACTCAACAACAAGGATCGCAGACCAATTTGTAATCTTATAAGGTGATCGGGAGACAAGTGGATTTCCAACCTAGACACAAGGCGATTGAAAGGGTGTCATGTTCAAAGCGACTCTTCCGCAGAATCTGGTATGGGCCATTTTTCTTTCCCAATTTTTCCCCACCATTTGGTAAGTACCTCTTTATTTTCACGCAAGCTGGAAGAGGATCACATAAGCTTGTTAATATAAGCTCATCCTTCGGACAGAGTCCTCAGTGTTTAAGCAGCGAACCCTAGGAAGGAGTGGTTGGGTCCCCATCAGAATTACTTGTCAAAGTTGTTAGCAGGTCGGAGATATAGAAAACTCGGGGGTTTTCATGTTTTGAGTCTGAAAAACGCTTAAAGAACTCATGTCCCATATGGGCCTTTCCTTTGTTGTTTATGAGTCCAAAGAAATAAAAACTCAAAGGTTTTTCAAAAGATTATAGAGTTTGGAAAAACACTTAAAGAAGACTCTCTTTCAGTTCATTTCATACAATCCACTTGAAGACTGAAAAAAGGGTTAAACTATAGCTCAAGGGCCACTTCAGAAATACTTTATCGGTATTGAAAATAGCCAAGGTCACTCATTTGATCTTTTCATGTTTAGAAATTAGAAAAGAGCTTAAAGAGGACTCGGGGGTTCATTTTTTAAGTATAACCTTCTGAGTCGAAAAGAGGCAATAAAAGTATGCTGGTTACATTCTCCTTATTCTGACACGAGAAAGAACAAAGACTAAAGCGCTCGGTAACTTATTCTCATGTATTCTGAGGCATGAGAAAGAACAAGACTAAGCTCGGATTGTTTTCATTTTTCACATAGCTTTGAAAACAAAACAAACTATCTTGGGATAGATTTTATTTTTACACAAGCCAAAACTAAAGCAAACCTATATGCTTGGACCTAGTTTCATTTTTACGCAAATTTGAACTAGAGGAAACTATGTTTGGGGTAAGTGGTTTCATTTTACACAAGCTTGTGTAAAAATGAAACCAACTCATAACACATGGATGGTTGTTACTTAGCCCCCAGTTTAAGAAATTAGTGGCTCTAAATTTAGCATGGAGTCTAGAGGCTGAAAGTATTTTTCCCCAAGCTTCATTTCATCCAGCAATGGTAGGAGGAAAGAAAGTTTCAAATACTAGATGAAGGACTTGAAGCTTCAAATGGGGAAAAACTGTACATTTTAGCGAGCTTGAGAATTATAAAACTATCTCCAAATTTCTGTTTCATTTTTTTTATGAGGTTGCCTCAGAGACGCATAAAACTATCCTCGAAACCTCTATTTCATTTTAAAGGTTCTTGCATGGAGATGCAAAACTATCCTCGTAACCTCTCTCTTCTTGATCATAGTTCCAAGAGGACAATGCTCCCGAATGACACCATGTCAAGGACAAAAATAAATCATGAAAGCACAAGAGGTCTTCACTGGAAGAAGAAACACACTCTGGAAGAACCCATGTCGAGATGTGACGAGGAGGAAAAGAAGATGGAGTTCTAACAACCCTATCGAGGATATTACCATGTCAACTCTTGGATCTAATTCATCAGAAGTTGAAGCCACGGGAGACAACGCCACATAATTGACACGTGGCGGGGCAGACATCGCTGGCATGTACAAACAATTCAAGGAAGGTGGATGGTTCAACATTAGATGAGGGTCAATGAATAAAAGTTGATCAACAGTCACAACTAATCCATCGTGAGGGAAAGATATTGCATGAAAAAGAGTAGACACAAGATCTTTCATGGCATAGCATAATCTCGCCCAAGGAGTAAGAGAAATCGAGAATCTTGGACTACCATGGCGTCAATAAGGGCGGTTTTCCTCCCCAAGAAGTTCTGAGGCTTGAGAAGGGTCCACGAAAGGTTGACTAGTTCTTACGTTAAAAGCTAACGATTAATGCTAACTCTAAGTGGAGGACAATAGCAACATAGCCGATAGAGGACAAAATACTAACAGGCGAACCTTCATCTATCCAGCGTTTTGAAGTAAATCCGAAACCACAAACTGTCTCTTGTAACACAGAAGAAAGGGATGTGGGAGGGAAGATGAGGTTCAGTTAGTACATCCCAATCAAATGGATGGCCTCATTACTTGGAGAGGTTCCTACGGGAGAGGGAGGAATAACCCCTGACACGGCAGAGTCTGTATCAACAAGAAAAACATAGGCAATATCGGGTTTACTCAAGTGGAAGAAGTAGGATAAATGAAGCCAGTCGGATCGACCATAGATTAATCGTCTCAAGAGAATGAGATTGAAGCGAGGTGAAACCGAATAGACCGCGGGTTTCACTCTCCTAGCAGGAGATGGGTTAGCCGAGATAGTAGTCTTGACAACCACTTTGTCAACTAGTTCAATAGGGCGTGACCAGTTGACATGATCAACATTGGCCGTTGAAGGGGCCGGGTGATCATTCCATCAACTATAGGTAGGTTGAGAGAAAACGCTACGATAAGCAGTGAAGTTGAGGCGTAGAGAGAAGCGGTCATGACTTAATTTTGAGTCTTCTTCCATATGAGGGCGAAGGTGAGTGAGATGACTCCTTTGCATAACATGTAGGAACTTGACTCTACTTTTCTTCTTCCTTGTATCATGACTAGTCGTGGAGGTCATCAACATGTTGTCAGAGGCTAACGGCGATGGGTTGGCGAGGATGTGTAGACCATACTTCTATATCCTTGGATGAGCCGGGGCAATCCTTAAGAGATGGCTACCCTTACAAAGCTGCAAGGGCACTTGGGCTTACGATTTGTTTGAGCGATCTTGACATCATCAACACTCCCGGCACGAGTAGAAATGGCGGTTTTTCAACATGTTTGACAATGGTTGGAGGTTTGGATCCTTGCTTAATTTTCTTCTTCTTATTCTTGATTTTCTTCTTCTTCTTATTCAGCAAGTTACTAGCTTCAGAACTTTTTAAACAAACCCGAAGAAGATGGAGCGAGCGACCTTGCAAGTGAAGAAGCGAAGAAGACCTTACTGGTAAACAAGGCGAAGGATCAGCAGTTGATGTTCTCGAGGAAGTGCTACAGCCAAGAAGCACTTGTTACGTCAGGATACACAGTGGAAAACAACCACATCGACAATCAATGGAGACACGGAAGACTCAAAGTAGTGGTGTAAGGAGGACCAACGTTTTTTTTGTAAGAAGGAAAAATAAAGGTTCCCCACAGGTGAGGTTCCTTCATTAGTCATTTCAGGAAGCTGACACCATGAAAAAGAAAAATCCAATCTAGAGTCCACTAGGAAAAGAAAACAACACACGCTAAAAAAATCTAGGAAGCAAGCAAACAAACAAACAAACCTTCTCTCACAATGGAAGCAGCACTAGTTGGTGATAAAATCCAACATCAGCGTGAACAAAATGAAAGAGTTTGAGACGGCAGATTGAAAGATTAGATTAATGACACATATGGACTTACACCACGATTGCAAGCTCCCACATAATCATTGGGGTATACCCTCCAAAATTGCAGTGAGTTTGTGTGTCGATTCAGTGCAGTGAGACTTGCCCTCCGCAGTCATCTGGGTGTAAGACCCTAAATATAGGCCACTAAGGTTACCACACAAAACAACAATAATGCACAGGAAGCAGTCGACAGTCCGATCTACCCATGAAATAGAGTGTCGAGTCTGAAATCAACTCAAAGGCTTCTACTCATAATTGTGGGTATTCCTTCAAGCGACCCCCATAATGTGCAATCTCTACACTAAGACTAGCAAAGCAGGTTGAGTAACTATGTCAATACCAATGCGACCTAGTGCTTGACCCTTGTGTTGAAGGGCTTCGGAACAAAATGTAATAAGTGGATTTAACGGCTCCCTAAATCAAGATTCTATATTTTGTTTCTGCGATTTTGGAAGTTATACTTTTCCTACTATTCCAAAGCCTACAACTAATATAATGTAGGTGTGCTGCCAGAAAATATAAAAATGTCAATCAATTTTTATAAGCTTTATTTTATGGTACTCCAAGGAGATGGCGTGGACAATATGGCGTTTCGACCGACTCGAAAATTATGCAAACATATGAAGCTGCAATATTTTCAGGTTCAATGAAATCTATACTCTTGAGAAGGAGAATACATTTATCATTCCCATATGCCTGATGTCCCCAAAATATATTAAACTCATCAATATCAATCATGCAATTGCTACTTCAAATGCAAGGATACTTTAATCCTAATATACATGAAAATAAATCTTTTGTTTCAAAATTTCACTAGAAATAATGAACTTTCTTAAAACGAAGAAAACCAAACTAAAAGTTTTTCTTTAAAGTGAACTATTCAGAAGAAAAACTGATCTTTCCCTAAACAAATCAAAAGAAAACACATGCTGTAATTGAAGACACTCAAGCAAGAGACTATATTCAAAACCAAACAAAGCAAGAGGGCTAAGAAGACTCAAGGATGTCCGCAAGAGGTAGCAGGATCAATATAGGCTCCAGAAGTTCAATCCAGTTGTTCAAAGCAAAGCTGGGCATCAAAAAATGACAAGACCTAATCCAAAATTTTTTACAAACAAGTTGACTAGCAGCCAAGTCTGATCAGAAATTAATTATTCTCAGCAGTGTAGACATAGGTAGGGTCGCAGAGGTCCACCTGTGAGCAATTAGAGGTCACGGTATCAATGATTCTCATGAGCCACTAAAAGTGCAGTCGCGAGAATGTGCATGGCTGAAAATTTTGGAAAATGAAGCCAAATTTGAGTGAACTCAATCCGAAGTCTTGATGAATCTCCCCTTGGACGAGAAAGGAAGAATACAAGAAGAAAAAGCAAGGAAACTAGACTAACTAGGAAACAATCCGTTTTCCACAGTGGAATTAAGCCAATTTTGTTATTGGATAAATCGTGAAGATGAGACCACAAGTGATCTCCTAGATCACGGATCTAGAGACAAAATAGAACCGAGAATATATAAACTTTCCCTGATCTAACTATTGAATTAAATTGGAAGTGAGAAGATAATATGTATTATGTCCTTCCTTGGTCTCTGTTCATAGCTAAGCTCGGCGGCTCTTGTGGTCAAGATCAAAGCAGCACAAACCAGCCAAAGTGAAAGCAAATAATATCCAATAATAATCTATACCCTTATGATCAAGGAGTTATGTAATAAGTAAATCTAACTTTATGGAAAAAATATATCACTGTATCATATTAATTGGAAAAGAAACTTACAACCAAACTGATGTGTGGGTCCTTCCTCTTGTCATGGTTCCCAACACACTTCTTGCTCCAGGATTCTGAAACCATGAATCGATGGCTACTCACAATCTATCTTGACAAGAAAATCTCAAATCCCACTCCAGCCAAACTAATAATTCCAAGCCAAAAGACCCAACACAAACCCTCATCAAGCTAACTTTCTCCATGAGAACTCCTCTCATTTATAAGTTGAAAGAGATGGGTGAGAGGAGGTTAGGATGATCCCACTAAATACATGGCGAGTAAGATCCAAACCATTAGGATGCCACCTCACCATAGAAGCTTCTCTTTCTAGAAAATTAGCGGCTCATTTTCCCAAGTCTTTGGAATGTTAGGTACCCTAGCTATAGAGCAACCTGCTTGTTGTTACAGCACCACAGCTGTAGTGCACAGCACAGAATTGGTCATTCTCAGCACCACACTACTAACAACACAGAAGACATTCCACCATAGGTTTTTGCATGAAAAAGTAATTTCTTTTCTCATGAGAAGTTCTTCTCCTTCTCTCTTTAGGAACCCAGACCACTGACCCCTAGAACTTGAATAGTTTTACATCATTAGCGATCATAGGGATGGCCGAAAATGTGCACTTGTACCCTAAATGAGCTGCCAAAGATGTCTCATGGGTAAAATCCTTCTTCTTTCTCGATGCAATGGCTCATCACAACGTTGTCCTGCCTCTGCCATCCCAGCAACCATCTAATGGGCTCTTGAACCCCATAGAGGTCGAGCTAATCATGTCCCCATGTGTGTCGGTCCTGCGGCACTTGTCAGGTCGGGTATGGTCTGCACATCAAAACTTCGCCCTCCATGGGCTTATCAATCCCTAGAATCATGTAATGTCAATCATATTTCATGTTAAATTTGTCAAATACATGCATGGAAGTCCTAGCATATCATCTAAGAGCTCAAAAGACATTACAGATCTACTATACAAAGATTCAGAAGAAAACCAATGAGAATAACCTATTGAAATTTGATACCCCTGAGAAGGAAAAGTTCTCAGAGGATCATTCAAGCCATATTTTATGAAGTGATATGGTCTAAGGATGTCGGTCTGATGAACCAAGGGGAAGGTGTTTCCTGTGGGTTCCTTTGTAGAGGTGAGTTGTACCCATCATGGATGCATTTTTCCAAGCCCCTTTATTGCCTTTATTTTTCATTTATTCTTTTCTTTCTTTTTACTTCCAAGATGCGACCGAGGAGGACAACGCATTGTATAGTGACCAAAGGCGGCAGTGTTACTGCTTGAGTATCTTCTGAAAATGATAAAGTTGGCTGAAGTGATGAGACCCCATTTCCTTGTATGCACAACCAAAGTCCTTCTAAGCGTGTTGACCCGGATAATATGTAATATCATGCAATTTGAATACTATGAACATAATGGGTTGCTTCGTGATAGAGACTTCCTATCCTCTGAGTTGGTCTTGTTTTGTTATTTTCTTAGGGTCCCTTGATTTCTTGCTCGAGGCATTTTATTGCCTTCGGGGATCTAGACAAAAGCATCTCTGGAGTTTCATTCCTAGCTTTTGTCTTTTACCGGTGCTTTACTTGCCTTCTTCTAAGACAAAGTGTAACCCCAAGGTCATCCTAATGGGACTAAGAATGGGATGGATGAATGGGAGATAAGATGTAAATGATATAATGGTGGGAGCGGGGCGATGGCTCTGCAATCTGTGGTGACTAGCAAAACCCATGATTACAAGCTTGCTAAGTCACCCATTAATTCCACCCCAACAATGGTCAAGTGGATTGAGTAAGATCCAGTCATTTGAAATTAAAGGAACCTAATGCATATATAAGAAAGGTTATAATGATCCAACATGACACATACCATGATACCTTGGACTAATTACCTCATGGAGCAGGAGTCCTCTTCGATGCAAGCCCAAACCGATGGTAATGGAGATTGTTGTTGTTCTTGGCCGGGACAAGTGTCACGGCAAGGAGAAGAATGGGCCCTCGAGGATATTAGCAGTCAATCTGCTCGGTACTTCATACAGGACACATGGGCCTGAGCAGGTCAATCCTGCTCTCGGTACTTCATGTCTAGGACCTGTGGGCCTCGAGACATGATCTCCTAGTTATCCCTAGATATCGGGGATAACATGGACTACAAGGGTAGCAACGTGATGTTGAAACGATGGCGAGTTCGCTTTGACCTGATTACAAAGTATTTTAGTTTATGTCACCTTTGGGTACTTCTACCAGGTCTACCTCTCCAACTGTGGAATGTCAAGGCGTTGGAGGCTATTGGTAATGAATTGGGTCGTTTCATCAAGGTGGATGAACTTTCTCTACAGTCGTCGGATAAAAGAATGGCCAAGGTATTTGTTGAAGTTGATACACATGCAGGGCTTTTGGAGTCTCTTGAGATAGACTGGAGGGGCCACATTCTGGTGCAGACACTGGACTACATGGGTATTTTGTTTCAGTGTACACTCTGTCGGAGAACAAGACATTTAAGAAAGCACTGTCATCATGAGTTAGGGGGTTCAGATTCGGAGGACACCATGTTCGGGAATTCAGAGGACCTTTACTCCCTAGGTGTGGACACACATGAGGCTGTTGACTACACACCTGCGACTATGGAGGATAGTCCAGAGCAACATAACACCTACTTTGTTGGTAAGCTCAAACAACTCTACCCATCTCTTTATTTTTCCTTATCGACATGGGAACGAGACCATTTAGATAGTACATTTTTGTCGGACTTGGTTACCTCGCCTGTGACCCTTTTGGGGAAACTTTTTGAGACAGAACCAGTGATTTCGGCTCCTTTAGAAGATAGGGCTGAGACATCGAACATACTTTTACCCGATCCTGAGCCAGAGACAGTTGAGGAACCCTCATGTTCGCCTACAGTGGGCACTAACCTTGTTCTAGGGTTTAGAGAACTCGATTATGGTGATCTCTCGCTTGATAGGGTGCTTACCTCACTCGTCCCTTCCTTTAGAGAGGCCTCTAGTCCCATTCCTCTACCGACCTACCCGGGGAAGGAAGCTACACACAGAGCGGAGTCTAGTAGTGTTCCTGGGATTTCCATTTGTGAAGGGGAGGATTCTAGGAAAGACTATGCTTGGTCGAGAGGTCTGGGGTATGAGTTCTCTCCTATCAAAACTAGGAGTGCTCGTAAGAAGGCTGGGACAAACTCTATTTTTTCTGCACAACATATTTCAATCAACACCGATCTTGGGGCGCTTAGAGGCATGAAAGCCCTGGTAGGGGCCAAATCATGCTACTCCTTTCTCTTAATATCAAAGGGGTAGGAGGACCCCTTAAAACTGCATCCCTTTGTAGACTACTCTCAAAAACACTTACGGACATTATCTTTCTGCAAGACACTGGTGGTACAGGAAAAGGTCAAACACTTCATGTCTTCCTTACGTCCTGAGTGGTTGATTTGTGTTGTCAGTTCCGTAGGGAAGTCTGGGGGACTTCTGGTGACATAGGATCCAAAAAAAATTGAGTTAGTCCCTTTCTTAAGTTGTGGCGGTATTTTTTTGTCAAGTACACGTCAAGCAAATAAAAGAACGATTTCTCTTTTAAATGTCTATGGCCCGTTTACAGATCGAAAGCTTTTCTGGGAAAAGGTGGATGGTAGGGGATTGTTAGCCCATAGAGATTTGATTGTAGTTGGGGATCTAAAATTCACTGTAAGTGCAGGGGAGGTTTGGGGTGACTCGGCTTTGTTGGACCCGCTAGGGTTTTTTTTAAAGATATCTTTTTAAAAAATCAGCTCGTTGACATCCTTCCAGCTGATGTGGTTCCTACATGGTGCAATGGTAGAACTGGCAAGGACGAAATCTCTACAAGACTTTACAGAGTTTATGTCTCATAGGACCCCATTTCGTCCACTGTGAGATATAGGTCTTGGGTAGAATACCCCTTTGTTTCCGATCACGTTCCAGTCCTTCTACAACTGGGTTTCAATACAAATATTGTTGCACATCATTTCAAACTTAACCCAGCATGGATGCGAGATGACACATTTGCTTTGATAGTTCAAGAAGTGTGGAATGATCATCTTGTCCTACAGGAAGCCGAGGCACAGAGGAGATTAGTTGGGAAGCTAAAACAACTTAAGATGCAAGTAAAGACCTGGTCAAAAGAGAAAAGGATATTGGCACTGTTGGAGCCGCCTTTCTCTAAATATATGAAATGTTATAATTAAGCCCAAAAAGGTTGGTTTTCGAGACTTCGTTTGTTTCATGTTTCTACCCCTTAAAGTCGCAGTATCCCGACATGTGAAATGGCGAAAACCTTCCTAATTTTAATCACCGTTACTAAAAGACTAAGTGAGGCTTATCATTTCTTAGTACCTCGTACCCTCGGTCTCGGGAGTTACGCGTTGAACGTTTCTCAAGCCTCCGACTTGCGAAGTCGCGAAGTTGTGTTAAAGTTACCCAGGTTAGTATCAAGAACAAGTCACTTTAAACCCTAGTTAGTCACTATCCTGATTTCGCGACTTGGCAATTGTTTTCCCAGAGGGCAACACCTTCGTAACCCCGATCCATGAAGTCGCGATTTTCTTTAATTAAGCATGGATTAATTAAAAGGCTTAAGTCAAATCACTTCTAATCAATTAACTCGCACCATCGCGATTTCGGGTTTTTAAGGTTCAGTGGCTAGGAGCGAAAACCCTCGATGTGGCGAGCGTCGAAAAAGGGGATTAGCAACTAAGTGCACCAAATTGAAAGAACTAAACCAAATTAATTAGCGCCTTAAACAAACTTTAACACATGCGGTTTACAGATGAAGTCTTGAATGATCCTGTTTTTTTCAATGTTACGACTCGTCAAGCATTTATGGCATTTATTTGATTTGCAGTGAGGTGACAAATAGTAAGATCACATTTTTTACTTCTAAATCTTTCTATTAGGCGATTTGACCGTTCTGTTGGCAAGGACACCCATGGACTTAAATGACCAAGATAGAGAGTTTTTCCTTCATTATTTCAGTTTTCATTCTATTTGCGCGTAGAGCCATTTCACCAGGATAACTGTGGTTTGTGTTTTTCAATTTTTTCGACAGGAGGTCCAGTTGCAGGTTTCTCTATCATGGCTCCACGAAAAGTGCCCAAGGCAGTTGCCAAGAGTTCAGCTCAGGGTTCAGACATTGTTTCCGATACCTCGCCCCGAAGTATTAATTATGTCAAGACATGGTCATACGTTTCCAACATTCTGCAATCCGAGTCGGTAAACTGTTCAGATGATTCTAGCGACAACGAGAAAGATGACTTATCAACCAAATACAAAATCGTCGCTCAAGCAAAGATGCACAAAATAGCGGCG